>MU226606.1:8379836-8392094 GCA_018584345.1 Thuja plicata
GGTTTGTAGCTTTTATCAGTTTCCTTTGGAGTCCATGCCTTGTTGTTCTTTTTCCAGCATTCCTTATGTGTATGCCCATTCATCTTGCATGTAGGACAATACTTGTCCATATAGGTTTTTCTCTTTGCATTTGTCACTTTGGATCTTCACTCATGTTCCTTGTGTCCTTTATTTTGACATTTATAACAATTACCAATAAAAGTAGATTGTGCTTGAGAAATACCTTTCATTTTGCTTCTGCAGATGTTTGAGGTGTGGCCTGGTTTTCCACAATGATTGCATGACAACTTCTTAGATCTTTGGGTTGTGAAAGCATTCCTCTGATCTAGTTGATTAGAGGATTCACCATTCTCATTGTACCCTAATCTTTTGTAGTTGTTGACTCTCCTTTTTCCATCAAGAAAATCATCCATCCTTTTGTTGCTATCCTCAACCTTTTTGATCAATTTTTTGTGTTGATTCTTGACTTTGATTTCATGCTTCAATTTTTCAATCTCTTCTCTTAGCTCACCTATGATCTGTATTCTTTTAATGAGTTCTGTATTTAATCTTTTTGCTTCTTGACTCATAAGAATAATCTGGTTGGTAACCTCATGGTGATGCTCAGTGAGTCTTTGAATCTCTGATTCATTTTCTTGTAGCTTCTCTATAATTTTCCTCCTATCATCAATGGCTAGTGTTCTTTCATTTTCATATTTTCTTGCATCATTCATGACATCAATCATTTTTACCATTTGAGTCTCTTGACCAATTACAGCATCTTGCTTTGATCTATCAGATGTAGATTGATCTCTTATAGACTTTTAATTTCTTCATCTGATGCATCTGAAGCTTTTCTCATTGATGATTCTGATGTTTCAAAGTAATCTATTATTTCCAATTCTTTGTAGTCTTTCTCATTCAATCTAGTTACCATAATATTTATTTCATAAAGAAGTTTTCTCAACTTTATCTTTGCCTCCTTATGCTGCTCATAGTTTATTTGCATTTGTAACTGCTCATTCTCAATAGTCATGTCCAGTCTGAACTTGTCCATTGCTTTGATCTTTTCTCTCAAGTCTTTAAGCTTTTCAAGAGAGAGACTTAACTCTGATACCAATTGTTATAATTATATTGAGATGATGTACTGAGAAGGGGAGGGGTGAATTAGTACCTCTAAAACTATTCTTGGTTAGCCCATTAACCCTTAATCATCAGTTTGTAAATTATCTTATCTAACTATTCATCTTTCTTTATGTATATGCAATCATATCATAAATTCTTTTAGTATTTAACCATAACAAAAACATTCATGAAAATAGATAACACATGACACAAGATATGATATCATAGAAAACTCCTATTAGGAAGCAAAAACTGCGGTGGGGATTGTTACCCACAAGACTTCACTATCTACAGATAAGAAGGGGCTGATTAAGGCTTACAATTGGTCACTTCTGATGACCTACCCTGTTAGGAGTATTACAATGGAGACCTGTTAAGATCTACTTAGTTTGAAGCTTTAGCAACACTGTTAAGTGTGCACTCTGTTAAGAGATTTGGAAAGAACAGTTAAGTCCACCTTCTACAAAAGGATTTTAGATGTGATGCACTTGTTAGAATGCAACTACATAAGTCTTTGATGTAATGATGTATGAAATATTTAATTGCTGATAACAGATCATATAAATCTTATTACATATAAGTAATCATCCTTCCATGATTGAATAATACCTTTATCTGCTCGTCGATAGCCTCTGTGTGTTCTTGATAACTGATGTATTTTGTTTCTAACCTTTGCATGAACTCTTCCTTCTACTCCTTAGATGCTCTATGTGGATATCAACAATAATGAATTCATAACTCACAATTGAGTTTGAAAATCTATTTATACTAAATTAGGCTCAATTCTTGATTCATGAATCACAAGTTAACTCTAGATCCAAGGTTTACAACTTGACCTTGATCTTTAGTTAGATATATTTTAGTTCCATTAGGATGCATTAAAACATTTACATAAAGCTTGCTTGACCCTAAATTTATGATTTAAAACAAATAAAAACTCTATAAACAGAATTACATTTCTTTATCCATCGTATAAAAATCAGATCCACAATTTGCGGGTTCTCTAACTGACTGTCGGTTTTCTTGGTCATCGGTGTTCCTTTCTTGAACTTGTCGTCGGGTATGCCTTTTCTATTCCTGTCGGGTTAGTTCTTAGAATTGTGTCACTGGTGATGCTTGTGGTCGCTGGTGATTCTTTTTGATTCTATACTTATCATTTTTCATGACCTATGTGTTTTTTCGAGTATGCTTGTTGTTCGTCAGTAATTATTGAAGTCTGTTGGTGATTACTGTAGTCTTTCGGTGATCTCTGTCAATGTTTTTCACTAAGTGTACTAATGGAAAAATAATGTCATCATGATAATAGATTCCCCATACATTATCCTAAATCCTCATCAATTAGGGTTTTATCTTGCTTGAGTCATTATTTTAAGATATTGTGAGTCATAGAGTTAATCAAGTATTCAAGCATCAGTTGAAGGTTCAGCAAGAAAAAACCCTAACAAATTGGTGACTCTACTGGGAATAGAGATTGTAAAGTCTTGTTGAAGTATTCAGAAATCTCTGGTGTTCTAAAGTTTAAAACATTAAGTTTATAGTCCTTATTGCATAAAGTCATTCTAATAGTATTCATTACTTCCAAGTGTGGGTGGCGACTCTAAAAGTGAAATCTCTATGATTAGTTTCAAATGCTATATCTTTCATTATGAATACTAGGTCTAGAATGAAAAATAATCCAGAAATTGCATTAGATGGTGGAATCCCATCATCCTAAAAAAGGGAGATGTCTTGGGGGAAGAAAAGAAACCAAGTCAATATAGATGAAACTCCTCCAAGAACAAAAGAAAGTAATACTAGGAAAGAGGAAGGTAGTAATTAGTCTAATCATGATGGAAATACTTCAGAATAAAAAAGCTATAGAAAGAGGATTAGAAACACTTGCAACTACCTCCACTTCAAGTGAAAGAGAAGGGATAGATTCTATAAGTTTAGAATCTGAGGAAAT
Organism: Thuja plicata; assembly: GCA_018584345.1. Classification (NCBI taxonomy): domain Eukaryota; kingdom Viridiplantae; phylum Streptophyta; class Pinopsida; order Cupressales; family Cupressaceae; genus Thuja; species Thuja plicata. The sequence continues at coordinate 8,382,886 of MU226606.1, forward strand.
CCCTTCTGATGATCTTGATAAGGAATAAAGACTCATCATGAAACATATTTCCCTTATTCGGTAGATGAAAAGAGAAAAAGAGTTTAGAAATAAAAAACATGAGCATAAGGATGTTGACAGAATTAAAAGAAGATCCTTAAGACATCAAAATACAAAGAATACTAAGAGTTCCCAAAAATACCAAGAAATATTCAACACTCACAAAGCTTCTAGTTCACAAAATTTTAAGGACAAAGGTAAACAAAAGGTCAATGAAAGTAAAATTGAAGAGCCTAAAGTTCAGAACCCCTTAACAGAACAGATGTCCAAATTGGATATTGATCTTGAGAGACTAAGGATAGAAAAAGAAACCATGGAAAAGATGTTAGAAAAGGCTCAGATGGAAACTGCAACAATAGAAATCAAAAAATAAAATAATTTTTTTGCAGTCTTCTAAATATTCTTATGTTGGAACTGAGGACACAACATCTTCCAAAACAAAAGCTACTAATTTCAAGGAGACTAATAATTTCCAAAGAAAACCATTGAATCTGGAAAGGTATAAGCAATTCAATTTCATTGGTATTCCTAGATACCCAAATGCATTTCCAAAATATGTAGGTGATGTGGGAGAAAATCTCCCAAAATTTGTAGGTAATAATGTCATCTCTTGTGAAGCACACTTAAGAAAATTCTTTGATTTTGTTGATGATTTGAATACTACTCATGAAGATGTGTTGATGAAGTATTTTGTTTAGTCTCTAGTAGAGGATGCTAGAGAATGGTTTATAATTATTTCTAATGGCTCTATTTCTTCCATGGATTAATTGAGTTATTTAAATATCAATATGGTGATAAGACAAATAAAGGTTTCTTGCTGAATGAGTTCAATAACATCAAAAAGAATTATAATGAAGAGGTCACCGAGTTAAATACTAGATTCCAAAGAGCAATGCATAAATTGTTTCAAAAAATAAGGTTGGATGAATAGGTATGTCTAGAAACTTATTTAAATTCTTTTGATTCTAAAATGGGTTATGCTCTTAGGGATAAGAATCCTAGAACCCTCACTGATGCTTAAAACATAACAGTAAATATTGAGATGAACATAAGAGTCTCTGGTAAACTGACTAGAAGAGATGATGCAAGGTTTAGTAGGAGTAACATAAAGGAACCTAAATATAAAGAGTATAGGGCTCCTCAAAATAATAGGCTATCCTATAACAACACTTATAATCCTTAGAATAGAATGAAAAATCATCCTTATGGAACTCAATTTAAGGATGGGAAGCCTATTGTCCCACCTAGAAAAGAAAAACCTAAAAAATATAACTCCAGACCCTTTGCATAAAAATACTATCCATTTATGCAATGATGATTTCTGGTGTGAGGTTTGTGAAGCCCAACATAACCTTGATTTTTGCATTGTTTCCTTAGATTTGAAAACAAATGAAGAACAAGACAATAATTAAGGTGAAAAATGTGATTACAATATGACAAATGCCTATTCATGTCATGATGTAGATTCAAATAATGAAATTGAAAATCATGATTCATATGGTTCACAAGGGAATGTAGAGAATCATCATCAACAAACTTTGTCAAATAGTGAAGTAGAAGAAACAGATGACCATGTAAGATGTTATGCACAAAATAATGAGGACATTCCATTGGTAAGAAAATCTTTAGATGAAGAAAAAGCAAGAATTATTGCAGATTTGGTGAACAAAGCTAGAAGCAACTATCATTTAAGGAATATAACAATTGGTGGAACTGGTAGTCAACTTGCTAGTATCTTTATAAAAGAAAATAAAATAGATACCAAGTATGTACAAAAGAATGATGGACCTGGGGAAAGTGCAAATAAACCTAAGGTTAATATTATAACTAAAACCATAGAGCCTATTGTTGTACAAGAAGTAAAAGCAAAGATACAAGAAACAAGTACTTCTTCTCTTAAGATAGAAAACAAAAAATATAGGAAAGAAGAATCAACTCTAAACATACAGATTGAGGAAAATAATATTATAGTTGGAAAACAAAAGTCCTCAGATATGAAGTATACTCAGTAGACATGGGCCACTATTTGTCTCAAATGATTGTAAAAGTTCCATTTTTAGAAATCATGAGGATTAAGGAACATAAAGAAAAGGTTTTATCATTATTAAACAGTGTGCCTACAGTAAAAGTTCAAAATTCAGAAAAGGTTGATAAGAGACCAACTAACAAAGGGAAGGAAGCTAAAGTAATGATTTCTGAGATTCCTCAAATTTTCTTGAACACAACTACTTCTCCTAAGGTTGTAGACCCATTTTTTCTAACACTAGTAATTAATGGAAGGATGCTAAAAAATTGCATGATTGATTCAGGGGCATCAAACACTGTCATGCTAGTAGAAATCATGAAGTCTATGGGATTACAAGTGGACACTCCTCATGGGAGATGTCAAGTAATAGATTCTAGAGAATTTACTGTTATTGGTACTATTGAAGCCATGCCTTACAAATTAGCAGTATGTCCTGATGTGATTTTAACTATGAATGTTCTTGTTGTTGACATACCACCACATTATGGGATGTTGCTATAAATAAAGTGGAGTGCTTCAATGGGAGGTAGCATATAGAGTGATTTATCATATGCTACTTTTAACATTAATGGAAATAATGTTAAAGAGTCAAGAGAGGGTAGGAATCCTCATATGGTTGAATGGTATGAAGGAACTAACATTAATTATTGTATTGCTGTGGACATGGAGAATTTTAGAGTACAAAAGAGTGATCATCATCAGTGAAAAAGTACAGATCCTCTGATTAAAGAATTGAGTATACAAGATGATGGATTGTGGAAAATGTATTTTGATGGAGCTTGCTCAAAAGAAGGATCAGGAGCTAGTGTATTACTTCTATCTCCATCAGGTACAACTTTCAAATATTCCTTTCTACTAGCCTTTCAATGTACAAATAATACAGCAGAGTATGAGGCTTTATCTTTAGGGCTAGAAATTGCCATTAAACATGGAATAAAATGTTTAAAAGTTTATGGTGATTCTAAATTAGTGGTAGCCCAAATAAGATCCAAATATGAAGTGAAAAATGATAGATTCAAAATGTATAAATATGCTATTTGGGATTAGATTGAAATGTTTGATGCCTTTGATATAAGTTGGATGGAAAGGTCAAAAAATATAATGGAAGATTTCTTAGCAAATGTTTCTCTAAAAACTGATGATCAAACCTTACATGGGGTGTCAATACTTGAAGTTAAGACAAGACTAGTTGTTCTAGATAATATATACAACTAGCAAGTTTTTCAGGATGACCAAGATATTCTAAGATTCATTCAATGTTTGGACCATTATGAGAATCAATACATACATTACAATACCTTACGAGAGAACAATAATGGTAAAGATTATGTCTTAGGAAATGAGGTTGTCCAATTGAGTTCCAATCATATTCCTAAGGGTCTGGTTGAACTTGAAGCATTGTTCAGTAGTCAAAATTATCACTCAACAAAAATAAGCAATGCTAAGTGTTGGTTGTATTTCCTATTTTGGCTAGTTCTCTTGGTTCCTTGTCCTGTTCTCTAAGTTCTGATGTGCTTATTTCAGTTATCTCTCATGCATTCTGCCCTTACCTCTGTCAAATTTTAGGTTTTCATGTCTAAACCTTGCCCAAATTGCAAAAACCCTAAAAAACCCTAATCATTTCCAAGTATTAAATGATAAATTTAAACCCTAAGCCATGTCTTATGTTTCAGCGTTACTTTTTCATTTCACTTAAGGCATGTGTTTTTATTCAAGTCACCTCGTTGCGTTACCCCAGCCGAATATTCCAATTGCCTTCCCAACTTTGCATTTTCCTTGGGTCGCGTAGTCTCATTTAAAAATAGAATATTCCTTCAGTGTTACAAGACTCAGCGGTCTCTTTCAGTCAGGTAGTCGTGAGATAATAATGTTATAAAGCTTTGTAAGAAATGGGACCCACTGTTAGTCGGGTGATCGCGGGAGAAGTCAAGCAGTTATGAAAATGTTCTCAGACTTCATGATTACTTCATGTCGCGTTGTCTCCAAATCAAGCCAAAGCTAATAGTTAAGCTTTTCTTCAGTCGCGTGGTCTCGGAATAGAACAGCGGTTAAGAGATTTTTCTTTAGACTACGCGACTAACCGTTTGAAGTTTGTAGTATTGATTAGTCGGGATGTCGCTAAAGCAAGATAAATGCTTCAGTTTTCTGTTATGCAGCAAGTAAAACCAATGATTGAGTGACATCTGTCATAAAGCAAGTGGGTTATTTCATGGCCGCCAGAAGAAAGAAATGGATTCAGTGACTTCAAGACTAAGGTGCTTTCCCTTTAGTCGCGGTGTTTGGAAAAAATTTAAGGGTATGCCCAATCATCTGGCGATTAAGCGACAATCGTCAGATGAAAGAATCAAAGGATCCAACGGTAGTCGCGAAGTTTGGAAAGAAAAGTGCCCCAAAGGAAAAGTCCTCCTGACTTGGCGATTAGGGTATGTCGCAAAGTCGTGAGAAGAAAAGAAAAGGCGCATATAACCTGTTAAGGTAAAGTTGAAGGCTTAGGATTTGATTCTGTGATCAGGCGACTAAAGGTTGTCGCATAGTCTTGAAACAGAATAAAAGCATCTAGCAACAAGGAGACAACCGTGAAGGTTAGTGGTAACAGCTATTCGCCAGGTCTCATAAAGAAAGATGAGTTAAGGTTAACTGCTCGTGACTTTGTTTTTAGTTATGTCGCGTGATCGCCAGATGATCACTTGGGTCAGCCAAAGTTAGGAAAAAACATTGTTGCCAAGTCTCGAGATGGAACCATGGTTAATAACAAAGGCCCGTGACAAAGAGACTTAATGCAGTCGCAAGGTCGCCTGATTACAAAATCTAAAAAACGGTGGTAGTTTTCTGATGTGACAGAGTAAATCTCCCGGCAACCAATCAGAGGCTCGTATTTTGATTACTGTGCAAAAAGGGTAGTTGAGATGTGAGACAGACAAAAAATTAGGTGACGTGTCAATTCTCTTAAACATTTTATGATTGTTCTGAGGATTCTTATTTAAAAATTTTATTTCCTGTCAACTTCAGCAAATACGGCTAGGTTTTTCAAAGTTCACGGCATGGCAAATTAATGGAAGAATTGATATTTCTAAATTATGAGCTGTATACTTTGAATGACGGCTATAAGGAGTTGATAAGTGCATTCATTGTCATTCACCGTGCTTTCAAGTTTTCAGAGCCAAGTTGCTAATTTTCAGAAGAGTGATATTTTGTGTAGTTTGCAGTGTATCTAAAGTGATCACAGGTTTCTAAAATTGTAGAACATTGTGCACAGACCAAACAGATGATATTGGAGATTAGATTTGTTTCAATATAGGTAAGAGAAAAAGAAGATTCAAGCTATTGCAAAGATGAGTAGAGCTGTGAGCATCGCTTCAACAAGTGGAGGCAGTGGAGAGGAACAAAAACGAAAATTGAGTTTCTCTGATGAGTTTCTCCATCTTCTGCCAGGTTCAACGCAGAATAAGAAGGCCGATGCTAGTGTCCTCCTAGACGAGTATAAGAACATTCGAGATGCTGTGACCCCAGGCACAACAGGTTTCTCTCTTTTCACATACTTCTATAAGAATTCTGATAAGCCCATCCCTCTTTCAAACCCTTGGACATGTGGTCTTGCTAGGTTACTTGTTCCTGATGTTTTCTTAGATGTAGACCTATTTCTTGACCTAGCAAATCACTATGATGCCCTCACAAAGAACATTAAAAGGGATGATGGCACTGGCTTTCTAATTTTGAACAGAAACTCATTCATGCAAGCCTTTGGCTTATTCAACACCATGTCTACAAAAATTGACATGACAAGGAAGGAAAAGAGATACAGTTCCAAGCCTGGTATTGCAAAAGGCTTATTGCAGAAGCATATGTTAAAGGAATTGAAAAATTACTTAGGTCCTATGGTTGAGCCCTATCCTTATTATTACAAAGACCTACACTTCTACATCAAGTACAATGCATATTCCCTATGTAGAGTGCTACGTATTGATGGAGATGCAGAGAGAATCAGTTCTGGCATCTTAATGATGGTATTAGACCAGCAAGAGGTGCATTCAAGCACCAGCTATGATTACATACAGTATTTAATAGACAAAATAGATGAGGGTTTTGTTGCGATGCAGAAGAGATTAAAGAACCCCAAGGAGAAGGAGCCCAAGTTTTTGCATTATTCAGTCCTAATGCACCTTCTCTTATATTTCAATTTTGTAATCATGGATACACATAACTTGTCTCCTCAGAGATTCTATCAGACACAACCAAATCCTATCCGGTTTTGGGTTAGGGTTTGGAATTATAATTCTAGAGAGTGTGACTACTGTGCATTCCAGAATTGGTTTGTATACCCAATTGTGCAGAGTTTGGGGACAAGCAGGACTAGAGTCCCATTAAAGATCATACAATTGCTTAGGCCCTGCAATTATAAAGAAAATTGGTCTGGAAACCACAACTGGGGTGATTTCTTCTTGGAGGAGAATTTCACCATAATCAGAGTATATGGGCGTATTCATCCACACCATTTGTTGCCTTATCATGTGCCTTTGTGAGTTGCTGCTATGGAATTCATTTCGCAGCTGATGCTAACAGACAATGAGCACTTTGCACCACACAAAAAGGGGACTATAACCCCTAGACAATTTAAGATTGCAAATTTTACAATTGGTAAGAATGCCATAGATGAAGTGGTTCAATGGTTGGAGAAATACAGAATGGGGGCAGCCCCTTATAGGTACATTGACCCAGAAGGCTTCATGGCATGGGTTAGGAAGTTGTATACTCCTACTATCCCTAATACCAATGTTCATTGTGAGTGCATTGAAGAAGATTCAACAAGAAACATCTTGGATGAAGATGAAATTCATATGAGAAGATTGAGAATTCAAGAATTGCTGAAGCTGCAGACACAAATAAAAAGAAATGGGTTGTCATTTGGGGGTTTTTACCGTGATCTCTCCTATTTTGATAGGATTAAGGCTATGATAGACAACTACTATGTGCTAGTAGAACAATTGGATACAGTCCTAGATAAGAAAGGTGCTCAGTCACTTGAACACTCAGAATCATAATATGAGAGTGGTGATGATAGTGATTATGCATGTCCTCCCATATCTCCTCCACCACAACAAGCCTCACAGAAAGAAATGGCAGAAATCCCACAGTTGCAGGGAGCAGAACAACACATTATTGATCTAACAGTTGCCACTTAGCCAGATGATGTAGAAGAACCAGCTGCAAAGAGGAAAAATTTGGAATTAGGACAGCCTTCAGAGGAGGGCCAAAGTAAGAAAAAGGATAAGGCTAAGGCCTTAGTACCTGGTACCAGGTTATATGATCATAACTTGAGAAAAGAAATTAGGGAAGGCAAAAATAAATGGCCTGACCTAGAAGATGAGGTTGAGGTAGCACTCAGAGCTTGTGTTGATGAAAGATTGCTTCATCAGCAAAAGTTCCTAGATGATGACAGCTTTGTGAAGATAGAGGAATTTAAATATTTCCTCAGGTGGCACAAAACAGAGCAGCTAAGGTCCCAATTAAATATGGATGGAAAAGAAACTATTACAAATGAAGCTCTGGTGGCCCTACAAAATTATGATCCTGAGAATGCGGACATCTCTCCTGAAGATGCCAGGAAGATGGTACTAGGAAGTGGGATTTTATTGGCTGAAGGATGGGATTTGGCATCTGCTTTAATCATAGATCAAATCAGAAAGTATCCTAACCTTAAAATGGTTAGTGAGGTCCAGGTAGGAGAAATGATAAAAGGATTTGGGTATAACCGAAAGTCTTAGGCCTTTGCCATGTGGAGTTTAAGCCCTAAGGATCAAAAGCCCCAATTAGTGAATATTCAAGAGAATATGGTGGTAAATAAAATGGTGTGGTCAGTACAAAATACAAGGGACTTAGAAATCTCCCAATTTATGACACACTGGGCCCAATTGAATGAGGATAAGACAAAGCAATTGTCTGAAAGGTATACTACTTTGCTGGAAGAAACAAGTGCACTTTATAAGGACAGAGACATGTGCCATATACAACTATACCAGAGCGATTAGATGATAAAGACATTGACAGATGAATTGGAGGCCAAGCCTGAGATAAGGTATGTGCCTGTACAACCACCACCAATGCAGATTGAAGACAAGCCTAAGTCAGGAGAGGATGTGGAAATAAAGGTGGATGAAGAAAAGGGAAATGCAATAGCCTTGAAGGTTTTAAAAGGCATATTACAACATAGGATCGAGATTTTAAAAGACAAAGATGATGTTGTGATCAATACATATAATAAGCTGCCAGTATTGCATACTGAGGTAATGAGGTAACTTATAATTCTAAACTCTTACTTTACAAAATGGTCTGCTAGGGAAACTTTATTTGAGAAATTGTCATCTCTACAAGCCATAAGACCAGACTTTCCTCCAATAGTCACAAAGGTGGAAGATGAGATCAAAAGAGTTAACATTGCTCTCTCATTCTTCAAAGGAAAATTGAACCAGATAGAGACTAAATTGAGTCTCTTTTCAAGTGATTTCAATAGGTTTATTCCTGCCTTAAAAGGAGATGATGACCAGGTAGAGGCTATAGATGCCTGGAGAAGTGAGTTTGACACCAAGATGCCTAATGAAGATACATTTATTTTGGGAACTGATGTTGACATAGAAGGATTCAATAAGTTATTGGATGAGGCCTTCAAAGCTGAAACAGATATCAACAAGTTCCTACTTGATGTCAAAAACATCACTGATGGAAGATGGGACAGGCAAAAGGTGTAGGTACAGAGTACTCAGGACTTCAATTGGCCATTAGATGATGAAGTAAAGGCATGGGAAGTCATGACAACACCTAAGAAAAGGAATCCTATAGTAGAGGAAGAAATTTTGGATGACGAGTGAGGTGAACATTTGGCGCTGCACTGTTCAAAGACAAGATGGACAGTTATTACAAAAGGAGATGTAGGTGAGTAGGTGAGCACAACTATCCAGACTCAGCATAACTACTACCAGCTACCATCTACAAATCTGATTATAGTCACCAGATCAGGAGAAGAATAAGAATATCTGTTTATACCTTTTGACTCAGTCCTTCCACCACTTTTTCTCTCTCTTTCTTTTATCTCTCTTGTAACTTTAGGGTTAGGTTTTCTTTGATCATCCGAAGCTTGTTGCATCCTTAA
>MU226606.1:8402555-8423703 GCA_018584345.1 Thuja plicata
TAAAAGGAAGAAGGATGAAAATCCTTGTATCACTGGTTTTTTCTATATTTAAGACCATAAGTTTGAATGGTTAAATCTTGTATTTGATTATGCTTGGTCATTTGCAAGGTGATTTATCAGTTGGTTTAACAAAGGTACATAGAAAATTAGTGTCCACATCAATACATACTGTGTAAACAGCAATCATAAAAGGTAAAACCTGCCTGAGTATATGTGGAGCTCAAAAACGAAGAAGGACCTTATCCAGTCCTTAGCAATTAGGATTTTCTTGTCTCTGAATCAGTATTAGAAGGCATGGTGTTCAAGTAGTCATTTCAAGCACTGTGGTTCATATAAGAAAAATCACTAACACTAAGGTTGAGGACTTGGAAGGAATTAACCTAGGATCAGAAGTCAGTCCTTAAGTTGTTTATATTGGAAAAGGTTTAGATTCCCATATAAGGACAAATTTGATTAAAATTATAAGAAAATAGAAGCACATTTTTGCATGGTCGTATGAAGACCTAAAGGCTTATAGGGAAGACCTTTTCCAACATGAGATTCCACTAAAATCAGAAGTGAAACCATTTAGGAAAAATGGAGGCCTATTAATCTTTTGTTGGCTCCTAAGATGCAGCAAGAGTTGATGAAGTTAAAAGATGTTGGGATTATCCAGCCCATTAGACACTCAACATGGGTTTCAAATCTGGTACCAGTAAGAAAAAAAATGGTGACATCAGATTATGTGTGGATTTTAGAAATTTGAATATTGCCCCATTAAAAGATAACTATTCCTTACATAATATGGAGGAAATGTTACATAAAGTAATTGGTTGTGAGCTGCTATCAATAATGGATGGTTTCTCAGGATACAACCAAGTTTTAGTAAAGGAATCAAAGCAGTACAAGACTGCATTTACCACTCCTTGGGGAAAATATGTCTATATCAAAATGCCATTTAGATTGATAAATGGAGGGGCAAATTTTCAAAGGGCCATGGATGTTGCTTTCAAGGAATTTATTGACTTATTCATGGTTATTTATCAAGATGATCTAACTGCATATTCTAAAAGGGCTAAAGATCATTGTGAACACTTGGGTAAAATTTTCAATAAAGCTCTAGAATATGGTGTTTCATTAAATCCTAAAAATGTCATTTTGCAGTACATGAAGGAAAGTTGCTGGGACACATAGTGTCTAAAAATGGAGTACGAATAGACCCTTAAAGAATAGAAGAAATCCAGAAGGTCATTGCTCCAAAAAACTTAAAAGGAGTTCAATCTTTCTTAGGAAAGATTAATTTTCTCAGAAGATTTATAGCAAACTTTGCAGAAATTGTCAAACCTATCATAAAGTTGTTGAAAAAAGATGCAAAATTTAACTGGAATGAAGAATCTCAAATGGCATTTGAGAAAATAAAGAAGGTACTGCAAGAGGCTCCTGTTCTAAAATCACCTGATTATAGTAAGCCCTTTTCTTTTTTTTCATTTGCATATTATCATACAATTATTGTTGTTTTACTACAAAAAGATGAACAAGTATTTGAGCATCCAATAGCTTTTTATAGTAAATCTATTCAGGTTGCAGAGCTAAATTATGAGATGATGGAGAAGCAGGCATATGCTTTAGTGAAAGCAGTAAAATATTTTAGACCATATTTGGTCTGTGCAAAGGTACAATCATTTGTCCCACACTTAGCAGTAAAGGATATTCTTACTCAGTCAGAAGTCACTGGTAAGAGATGTAAGTGGATAAACATAATTCAAGAATTTAATCTTGAAATCCACATTACAAAGTTAATAAGAGGTCATGGTTTGGACAAACTCATGATAGAAGATAACTTGGATTTGGTACAAATAAATGATACAGAGACACATGATCAGACAGTCACAAGTATAGAAAGACAACCATTTTATACTGATATTGTGTATTTTTTAAAGAATACCATGTGTCTTGAAAATATGTCAGAAAATCAAAAGAGGAGTCTGAAGCTGCAAGCTCAAAAGTACACCTTGATTCAAGGAGACCTATATTGGAAGGATAAAAATGGTGTGCTACTGTTATGTTTAGATAAAGAGAAAGCTCAGAAAATATTAAATGAAATGCATGCTGGGATATGTGGTGGGCATTTCTTTGCAAAAAAATACTGCTCATAATATTTTAAGGGCAGGGTATTATTGGTCTAGTGTTTTTAGAGATACCCATGCATTTGTTCGGAAATGTGAGCCTTGCCAAAGATTCTCAAACAAGTTAAAGTTCTCAGGTGCCTTATTGTTGAATCCTTTAAGTGCTGAGGCACCTTTTTCCATGTGGGGTATTGACTTTATTGGAGAATTTAAAAAAAATTCTAGTGGAGGAGATAGTTGGATACTAGTGTGTACTGATTATTTTACTAAGTGGATAGAAGCTATCCCCACTAAAAAAGCAGTAAGTAAGATAGTTATAGAGTTTTTATTAGAAAATATTTTAACCAGATTTGGTGTCCCAGCTAGATTAGTCATGGTTAATAACATGTGTTTCAGATCTAATGAGATCAAAGAATTTTGCAATAAATATGGGATAATAATGTCTTATTCATCCCCATATCATCCTCAGGAAAATGGCCAGGCAGAATCCAGTAACAAAAGCATTCTGAAAATTTTAAAGAAAACTTTAGAAAAGAAGAAGAGAGCCTGGCATACAAAGTTCAGATTAGCATTGTGGGCTGATAGAATAATAGTTAAGAAGGCAACTGGTAGGTCACCATTTGAGCTAGTATATGGTCTGCAGGCTAGGATGCATGTATTAGTTTGTTACCTATATACAAGTTCATAAAAGAAGAGGAGCTAGAAGTCTTAGATCCAGTGAAAGATAGAATATTATAGATGAATGAACTTGATGAGATCAGAAGAGAAGGACAGAAAGAAAACATAAAACTGCAACAAAAAATGAAGTATTTGTTTGATTAAAGAGCAAGTTGTAGAAAATTTATACCTAGTGACCTAGTGCTCCAATGGAATGTAAGATCAGAAGAAAAAGGTAAGTATAAAAATTTTGAATCTTTATGACTTGGTCCTTTTATTATTTCCCAGAGTTTTGGAAAAGATTCCTATATTCTAAAGAACATGGATGATGAAGAGTATGATTTGCCATTGCATGGGCAATTTACAAAGGCTTTCTTCAACTAAAAAAGCAAATTTTATGCACAATAAGTTTCTGTATCATATTGTATATAGGTAGATTTTCCCTTTGGTTGTGTGTTTCCCTTCAAGAAGTAGTTTAGTCTGCATCAAATAAGAGGTCTGCAACCAGAGATTTACTCCAAGCCTTAGGGTCTACAACTAGAGATGCTCAGATAGAGCCACTGTTGGTTGTATTTCATGTTTTAGAGTTTACCCTAAAAATTATTAAACTCCCTATCATTCTTATGCCCATAAGGTAAAGATTCATGTTTGAAACCATTTACATATCTCTACAAATGATTTTTTTTCTCAAAACCTAGATCAAAATGTCAAAAAACCTAAGCCTTGGAGTAAATTTAGTTTGAAATTATAGAAAAGCCCTAAATTTTCCAAGCTGGTTATATTTCTGTGTTACTTTTTCATGACTTAAGTCCAAACTTATTTGCATGTGTTTATTTCCTAGTCGTTAAGTCTTGTAAGAAGAAACAAATATTTCTTATGGTCTCGAGACTTAGCGGAAACCTTTGGTCGCGTGGTCTCATGATAAAAAAGAATATACTGAAAAGTTTATGAGACTTAACATAGACCATTGATCTCAGAAATAATTTAATGATAGTCACTTTGTCTATTGATTTGATCAAAGTTAAATATTTTATAAGGCAATTTTGAGACTATGCAGTCACGTTGTGTCCTGATAAAACTCATGGTTACGAGTTAAGTTCATAAGTTAAAGTTTTACTGTTGTCGCTGAGTCTCATGATTGAAAGAGAGTTAAGTGAAAGAACTAGAGATTCAATGACAGTCATTGATTAGAGTTTTCATCTAGCGAAAGTTGGGAGGTCTCCTGATTATAACTATGGTTCAGAAATTATCAAGCGACATGGAGATTAAATGGTCACCAGGTATCTGGATAAACTAAAGGTTAGATATGAGTTTAAGTAAAGGTGTTGTTGTGAAGTTGCATGATCAAAAGTGAGTTAATTTTAAAAGTAAGAGGTTAGGCGACAACCATTAGATGCAAGTAAAATCAACAGTAGTCACATGGTCATTTGACAAGGTTGAAAATTCAAAAGGAATCAAGTGATTAAGAGACAAAAGGAAAAATATGACACGTGTCTATTTGTTGCCAAGTCTCATGAAGTATTAGGGTTTGTATTAAGGATTAAGAGATTAAGCGACAACTGTTGGATATAGACAAAAAGGAAATCAATGGTAGTCGTGTTATCTCCTAATACAAATTATATAGGTAAATTAATAACATGATTAAGAGACTAATGTGATTAGTTGTGTGGTCTCTTGACTGAACATGAGTTAAGAAAATTATCCTGTGACATAGAGAAATCATGGTCGCTGAGTCTCTAGATGAAACCTGAGGTAAAATAACAGTTAAGAGAATGCTTTGTCACGGTGTCTCCGTAAGATGGAGGGTTAAGTTAAGATATCAAGCGACATCGCACCAACTATTGATTAAAGTTTTAATCCTATGGTAGTCGCTAAGTATCTTGAAAGAACTGCAGTTAGTGAAATTATTAAGCGACAAGGAGATCACTCAGTCGCTAAGTTGCTAGAAGTGAATCAGAGTTAAAATAGACTTTTCAGTGGTGCCATTATTAATAGTTGGTAACCAATTAGAGTAAAGAGATTATGATAGATGGGAAAGTAGCTGTAGTATGAGTTAATGCAGCCAATCAAATTTTATTTCGATTTCATTTTGAATTTTATAAGGTTTTTATGAAAGAACACTCATCAGAAATTGATTATCTGACAGTTTGAATGTCATGGCTAAAATCAAAAATTGATGTTGCAGTATGTGAAGCTAATGGTGAAGTGATTGAATTACCAGCTAGAAGTGACAATTTGCATTCAATTAACAGTTATAAGTATACTTTTCCATTGTCATTTCATTTTTACCAAGTTTCTATCTTCTCAGAGCGAACAGTTTATAGAGATTTAGTGTTTTTTGAGGAAGATTAAGATTTTCAGCAGTAAGTGATTCAAAAGGTGGTTTTCTGATTTAGAATTTGGCAAATATTGTAATTGACAGTGTTCTAGAGTTTAGAGCTACAGTTTTCAGAGAATTCACAGGTTGGTGGTTAGGGTTTTTAGTAGTTTTGTTTCAATATCAGTGAATAAGGGTTGAGAGAAGAATAGAAAGGAAATATGAGTCAAGCATAGAGTATGGCCTCCACCAGTGGGAGAAGTGAATATGTCGAAGATGAGTCAAAGGTAAAAAGAAACTACTAAAATAAATTTCTCACTTTGCTTCTAGGTTCAAACCATAATTGAAAGGTTAGTGCAGATGTTTTAATTGATGATATGGCTTATGTTAGGGATGCAAAAACACCAGAGTCATCAGGGTATTCACTTTTCAATTATTTCTTAAATAATAGTGATGAACCCATGCCTATCTCAAACCCTTGGACCTATGGGTTAGCCAAGTTGCTAGTTCTTGATGTCTTTGTTGACTTTGATTTCATATTAGAATTGGCTAGTAGATATGACCCTTTAATCAAAACAATTAAGAGGGATGATGGGAAGACCTTACTCACCCTAGACCAAAATACTTTTATGAAAGTTTTTAATGTCTACTATCGTATGGCTATTGAGATAAATATGAAGAGGCTAGAGAATAGGTACACTAGAGAATCTGACATTGCTACTAATTTGATTAGGGATCATCATGTCCCTAAGAAAATGAAGACTTGTAAAGCCCCCATGCTAGGAGCAACCCCATATTGTTACAAAGACCTTAATTTCTATATTAACTATATATGTCATATGCACTATGTAGAGTGCTTGGAAAGGATGTTGGGGCAGAAAGGATCACCTCAGACATTTTGATGATGATGTTAGATCTACAGAGCCTCCATACTACTTCCAATTATGACTACATTCAGTATATTATTGATCAGATGTACCAAGGATATGTAGACATACAAACCAAGAAGCATCATCCAAGATTCATGCATTAATCAATCCTTATGCATTTGATCCTCTACTATAATTTCCCAGTAATGAATTATCAGTTGTTGCAACCATAGAGATTTTGTCATGGCCAAGAAAACCCTATTCAGTTTTGGCTTAGAATATGGAATTATACATCCAAAGAGAAGGAGTTCTGTGCTTTTGAAAATTGGATAATATATCCACTTTTGAAGTTTTTAGGTGCTGCTAAGACCAGATTGCCTATTAAGGTAATTCTATTGTTGAGGCCCTACCAATACCTTGAAAAATGGCCACGAGACCATAATTTGGGGGATTCATATTATGAAAAGAACTTGAAAATGATGAGGGTTTATGGTTGTCCCCACCCACCACACATTTTCTCATTTCATGTAAAACTGAGGATAGTTGCAATGGAGTTCATCAGAAAGCTTATTCTGACAGATAAAGAGCATTTGGCATCACACAGGAAGGGTAGTTTTACCCCTAGGTAGTTCAGGATCTACAATTTCATTATTGGAAAAGGAGCCTTAGACCTAGTGAATACCTGGTTGAACCATTACAAAATAAATGTGTCCCTGCATAGACATGTTGATACTAAGGGATTCATTCTTAGTACAAAGAATTTTCTCACACCAACTATCCCCTACACAAAGGTACATGAGGAGTGTATGGAGGAGGATTTGATAAGAAACATCTTGGAGGATGAAGAGGTGGACAGGAAAGAAATTAAGTTCAATGAACTTATAGACCTGGAGAGGTAGGTAAAGAGAAAAGGGATGAAGTTTATAGGTTTCTACCCTAACATGCCTTATTTAAAAAGGCTAGATTCAATGATTGAGAACCATACTCTGTTGTGTAATTAGTTAGAGGAAGCACTAGTGGTACCAGAAAGGGGCCAAAGAGATAATTCAAAATAAGAATATGATGATGATGGTGATCAGGGTTTTCCTTCACTTGATGCCCATCTAGATTACCAAGTTGTACTATTGAAGCTTGCAGTTGAAGGGGAAGATGTCATTGACCTAATAGAGGTCCCAGAGAAGGAAGTGACAAATGAGGCCCCACCCAAGAGACAAAGAGTAGAAATAGGGGAACCTTCTAAGAGAAGGAAGACAGATAGGATTGGAGCCCTGCTAAATAGAGATAGACCCTATGATCATTATTTAAGAAAATAGATCAGGGCAGGGAAGAAACTACAAAAGGATGCAGAAGAGGAGGAAGAGTTTCCTCTTAGATCATGCACAGATGAGAGATTGTTCCATCAAGGGGAATTCCTCAAGGATGACAAATTCATAAAGATAAGGAAATTCAAGGATTTCCTTATATGGAATAAACAACAAGTTGGGAAGTAGTCGCAATTGGCAGGTGGTGACCCAGTGACCCAAGAGGCCTTACAAACATTGCAGGATTATGATCCTGATTCTAAGGAGATCACACTAGAGCAAGCAAGCCAACTGGTCAAGGCCAGTGGAGTGTTATTTGTGGAAGGCTGGGACTTGTCTTCATCATTCATTATAGATCAGATAAGGAGACAACCTGATGTCAAATTATCATCAGAGACTTAGGTTGGAGACATGATTTGAGGGTTTGGATATAACCCTAAATCTCAAGCATTAGCAAGGTGGAGCTTATATCCTAAATTTTAGAATTTTGAACATTCAAGAGAAGATGGAGGGAAATAAAATTATATGGACACTAGATAATATAGGGGATATGGAAATATCCCAAGTAATGACTCATTTTTCTCATCTTAATGAGGCAAAGATAGGTCAACTATCAGACAAATTGTAGAAACTCACTAGTGACACTAGTGATATTGTTAAGGATAGGGAGCTAGCATTAATAAAAATTAATGAAAAAAAGAAGCTCATATATGAGCTTACTAAACAATTGCTATATATAACAGAGCCTTCCCTTGTTAAGCCCAAAGAGGTCATGGATGTTGAGGTTCAAACATAAGATACAGGGGATGTATTTGTTGAAACAGAGCAGGGAGTTACTGAGCATAACAGTGTGATACTGGAAGCCTTGACTTCAATTTTGCAGCATAGGATTGACACCATCAAAGGTAAGATTGATGTAGTGTATGGGGCCTATGGCAGGTTTCTAGGCTTACAAGTAGAAGTGGCAAGTTTTTTGACAATTTTAGATCCTTACTATGCAACTTTGTCCGGAAGAACATCTCTTTTTGAAAGATTAGCATCAGTGCAACCATTGAGATCAGATTTGCCAGAAATAGTAACCATGGTTGGTACAGAGATAGAATAGATTAGGGCTACTTTATCCTTTTTCAAAGGAAAGGCCAATCAAATTGATTCTATGTTAAAGATGTTTGGGATAGATTATAGTAGGTTTGAACCTCCAATTAGGGCCGAGGATAATCAAATCAAACCATTAGGGTTATGGATATCAGAGTTTGACAGTGTACTTCCCAATAAGGAAATTTATGTCTCTGACCAAGGAGGATTAGATATGGAGAGGTTCAACCAACTTTTGGATGAGGAAATTAAGGTAGAAATAAACTGTAATAAATTAATTTTAGATATTAAAAGAATTACAAATGCTAGGTCGGAAAGGCAGAAGACTCAACTTGAGAATATTCAAAACTTTGAGTGGCCTAAGGAAGAGGATGTGACAACATGGGAAATTATGACAAAGCCCAAGAAGAAGAAGCCTTTCACAATTGATTTAGATGTTATGGATGAAGAATAAAGGACACATGGCACCTGATCTATGAGCACAACAAGGTTAGTAATCTTGAAAAGATTAGTGTAAGTTAGTCTATATTGGCGGTCACTAGATCTTGTTACAACTATCAGA
Source organism: Thuja plicata (assembly GCA_018584345.1). Classification (NCBI taxonomy): domain Eukaryota; kingdom Viridiplantae; phylum Streptophyta; class Pinopsida; order Cupressales; family Cupressaceae; genus Thuja; species Thuja plicata. The sequence goes on from MU226606.1 coordinate 8,411,462, forward strand.
TATTATCCTGAATACATGCAGACAAAGGTGTCGACATTCACAAAAGGACAAAGTACAAAATCAGATTTTATTCTTCAATTTTGTCCAACCCACTTGGAGCTTTCTTGTCTTTTGTCTTTTTCTAAGTTTTTAGGGTTAGGTTTCTTAAACCATCCAAAGCTTGTTGCATCCTTATATTAAGCATTCCAAGATGGTTTGAACCTATAAATAGATCTTATTGTAATATTTTAAGTAGGTGATGAAATATAAATATAAGCCAGACTACAAAAAAATTTCTGATTTTTTGAGATTTAGCCTCTATATGTATGAAGAAGGAATATAAATAAAATACAGTGCAACTTCTCTTCTATATTTTTGTTGTCTCTTTACTTATTGTGTATGCTCTTTTATGTTTAATCTCTAAGGCATTTTAAACATATTGGTTACAAGGTAGCTATCTAATTACTTACAAGTTTCTCTGAAGGGAAGAACTAAGTTTTGTGAGTAGTTTCAGAGAGTATAAAAGTATTTGAGGATTTGATACAACGGTGTTGGAGTGACAGGGTTATTTGTAAGGCATCTTACTTGAGTTGCATATAGGTTGTAAGGAAATCTATAGTATCTTTATTTACTTTTTCTGTGGATTTGCATCTTTGACTCTATAGCCCAAGGATAGGCACTGGTCTAGAATCTGTCAAGTGGTTTATCATCATCCAAACAATTTAAAATACACAAATATTTCACATTTGCATTCAAAACATATAAGTCTAAGCAATTGTATCAAGATATACAATTCATTCTACTAATCCCTTGAAAAGAGGATTAATATAGGTTTCCCCTCCTAAGTTCTGAGAACTAAAAAGGAAGAAGGATGAAAATCCTTAAAAAACTACTATTCTCTGTTATCATTTCAATAGTTTTCATGGTTAAGCTCTGTGTCAAGTTGTTTTTAGTTTTATGCAGAGTAATTTATAAGGTAATATAGTAAAAAGGCAGCAAATTAGTATCCACATTTACTAATAATGTAAGAGAACAATTTTATATAGGTAATGCCTGTCTGGGTGTTGTGGAACCTAAAAAGGAGGTGATAATAGTTTCCCCATACATTATCATAAATCCTCATCAATTAGAGTTTTCTCTTGCTTGAGTCATTATTTTCAGATATTGGGAGTCATAGAGTTAATGAAGTATTCAAGCATCATTTGAAGGTTTAGTAAGGAAAAACCCTAACAACATGTAAGAAAAACTTTAGATGCAGTGCATATAGCAGATCTTTTCTTTAAGGAGATTTTCATATTGCATGGATTACCGAGAAGTATCATCTTTGACCGAGACAGTAAATTTGTAAGATGTTTTTGGACAACACTTTGGAAGAAGTTGGATACTAAGTTGAAGTTTAGTACTACATTTCATCCACAAAATGATGGATGAAAAAAGGTTGTAAACCAAAGTTAGGGTAACTTGTTGAGATGCCTAGTTGGAGACACACCAAGTAATTGGGATTTGATGTTGGCACAAGAAGAATTTTCATACAATAGTTCAGTAAATAAAAGTACTGGAAAGACACCTTTTGAGATTGTTCATGGCACACAACCGAGAGGTATATCAGGTTTTAGAGATATTATTGGGGAAGATAAAAAGAGTGCTGAAGTAGAAGAATTTTCTGAGTTCATGAAGAGATTGCATGAGGATGAAAAATACAAGCTGGAGAAAAGCAGTCAGAAATACAAGGATAGTGCAAACAGATCAAGGAGACATAAAACATTTGAATTTGGTGATGTAGTAATGGTTCATTTGAAGAAAGGAAGATTTCCTATTGGAACATATGAAAAATTGAAGATGAATAAATTTGGTCCTTGCAAAATACTGAGAAGATTTGATAGTGGAAATGCTTATGAAGTTGAATTACCTGATGACATGGATATATCACCTATATTAAATATTTCAGACTTGTATGAATATCATGAACTTGATGAAGAAATGATAGTACCAAGTGATTATCCTAAGAAGTAGATAGAGGAAGTTGAGAAGATTTTGAAATAGAGAATTGGTAGAAGTACAAGAGGAAAGGACTACATGGAATATCTAGTAAAGTGGAAGAACAGACTGATTTAGGACTCATTTTGGATTTATCAATCTAAGTTGGATTTATTTCAGGTTGGACCCGATACATGATTTGGGGAATCATTTCTTTTAACCCTGAGTGTCTGATGCAGGAGCATCTTGGGTCATTGGCAATCTTGCTCAACCAAAAAGATGTTTTTTTTTTCTTTAGTTTGTTTGGAGATTGCTCAGGAAATACTCTGTTGCTCAGGTTTTGTTGCTCAGGCATGCGTGTCTCTATCACTTAGGTTTTGTTTCTCAGGCATTTTTGTTTTCTTTTGCTTGAGTCTGTCGCTCAGTCAAGCTTTTTTATTTTCCTATTGCTCGGGTTTTGTTTCATGTTGCTCGGGGTGTTCTTTGCCCGAGTCACTCTATTGCTCAGTCAACCTTTGCCCGAGATGTTTATTTTGGAGTTGGATCTGGTGGCTGACTTCTTTAGTTAATTTTAATGGCTTAATTGATTTGGGGTCTTTCATTAGGATCTGTTTGGACCTAAATCTGGGTCTCACTTATGGATTTGAGCATTGACCTCTCTTGGTGAACTCTTGTATATATTTGTTTTCTATGTTCTTAGTTTGAGGGAGTGCTTAGAGGGATTATAACATGATAGTTTGGATAGAAGATTGAGATTTGAATTATCTGTAAGCAGGTTTGTGACCTTGCATGTATGAAGATCATATTGTAATTCATTGAATATATGGCCAAAACCAAGAAGGTCTTACAGCCCGGCATGTAATGTTTTTGATCAATTAATGATAAAGGATTCTTCTATTTCTTCTCTCACTATGTTGTTTTGGCTTCCACATTGGTTTTGCAAGGTGGTTTGGTAGTTGGGAGAGCCTTTGGCCCCTTCTCCTGTCCCTCCTTGCGTCAGATGGTCATAAGATACTAGTAAGTGAATAAAGCCTAGTAAAATTGAAGTTTCTATCTTATCATGATGAATTTATTTGTGATATTATGCCTATGGATGTTTGTCATCTCTTGTTGGGTAGACCATGACAGTATGATAAAAAATATTTACATGATGGAAGAAGGAATATGTATACTATTGTGGCTAATGGGATGAAACAAGTGTTGTTTCCTTTCATAGAGATTCCTCAGAATGAGGATTGCACTAGTGTTAGAATTGTTTTAGTGGAAGGAAGGAAATTCTTGGATGGTTGGAAAAGTGACAGTATGCATTATGATTTGATTCCTAAGAATTTTGAATTAGAATCATTAGAAGAACATCTTGAAGAGATAAGGGAATTTTTGATAGAGTATGAAGACATAGTATCAGATATTGTACTATATGGATTACCTCTTGTGAGAAGTATTAATCATTACATAGATCTAATTCTTGGAGCTAGTTTTCCTAATAAAGAATCACACTGGATGATACCTGAAGAGAATGAATAATTGACTAGAAAAGTACAAGAGTTATTAAGGAAATATTTTATCAGAGAGAGTTTGAGTCGTTATGTAGTACCAATAGTGTTAGCACCAAATAAGAATGGAGAATGAAGAATGTGTACTAATTAAAGAGTATTAACAAGATTACAGTGAAGTATAGGTTTACTTTGCCTAGGATGAATGATATAATGGATTTCTTGCGTGGAGAAAACTATTTCAAAAATATTGATCTAAATAGTGGTTATCAGTAGAATAGAATCAGAGAGGTGATGAGTGGAAAATAACATTCAAAAAAAAAGAAGGGTTGTACAAATGGTTAGTAATGCCTTTTGGATTGACTAATGCACCGAGTACTTTCATGAGACTAATGAATGAAGTATTGAAGAAATTATTGTGTAAGTTTGCAATTGTTTACCTTGATGGAATTTTTATTTTCAGTAAGAATAAGGAGGATCATTTGTTGCATCTGAGACAAGTATTGGAGAGATTTAGTGAAGAGAAGTTCTTGAAAAACATTAAGAATTGTTCTTTCAAGAGAGAAGAGATAATATAATTGGGTTTTTTGATCTGATTAGAAGTATTGAAGATGGATCCTAAGAAAGTTAGATAAATTGTTAAGTGACCTACACCTAAAAGTGTTGGAGAGGTAAAATCATTTCATGGATTGGATAGTTTTTATCGGAAGTTTATCAAGAATTTCCTTTTGGTTTGTAATCCTATGACTGAGAAAATGAGAGGAGATATGAAATTATTAAAGTGGAGACATGGATTATAGAGGAGTTTTAATTTGTTGAAACAAAATCTGATTAAACAACCTATCGTAGCTTTACCATATTTTAGTAAGTTATTTAAAGTGGGTTGTGATGCAAGTGGGAATACAATTGGAGCAGTGTTAACTCAAGAAGTAAGACCAATTTCTTTTTTCAATGAAAATTTGAATGATGCCAAGATAAAAAAAATTCAGTTTATGATCAAGAATTATATGCCATAGTTCAAGCTTTAAAGAAGTGGAGACATTACTTGACCTAAAGAGTTTGTATTGTATATTGATAATCAAGCATTGTAATATTTTAATAGTTGGAGTAATTTGAATCAGAGATATGAGATGGGTTGAATTCTTGTAGAGTTATACATTTTTGTTGAAGAATAGGAGTGGGAAGTCAAATAAGGTTGTTGATGCTTTGAGTAGAAAGAGAAATTTTCTGTTAGAGATGAGAATTTTTGTGCTAGGATTTGATGAGTTGAAGACCATGTATAAGGATGAACCTGATTTTTTAAAACCTTGGAAAGCTTGCAGAGAACCTATTGTAGTAGACCAAATAAAGTGGTTGGATTATTTCATTCTGGAAGGTATGTTGTTTAGAGGAATTCAGTTGTGTGTACCTAGAATTTGAATGAGGGTTAATTTGATTAAGGAGAAACATTATGGATGATTAGCTGGAAACTTTGGTATTGATAAGGGAGTGGATTTGGTGAGTGAGAATTATTTTTGGCCTCAAATTCATAAGGATGTAAGGAAATTTGTTCAAAATTGTAGAATCTGTCAAGTTGCTAAGGGAAGTATTTTAAATACTTGATTGTATAAACCTTTGACAGTGATAACTAGACCATGGAAAGACATTAGTATGGATTTTGTACTTGGGTTATGGAAGACCTCAAAAGGTAATGATTCTATATTTGTGGTAGTAGACAGATTTTCAAAGATGACTTATTTCATACCTTATAAGAAGACAACTGGTGTAGTACATGTAACATATTTATTTTTTAGAGAAGTTGTGAGATTGCATGGGTTATCTAAGAGTACAGTTTTCATTAGGGATAGTAATTTTGTTGGTTATTTTTTGAGGACACTTTGGAGAAATATGAATAACGAATCAAAGTTTAGTTCTACATTTTGTAGACGCCTAAAATCATCCCTTAAAAGTATAGTCATTTAATTAATTATATGTGCTATATTCTTCCACCTATTTAATTAAATTTGGTTCATCTTCTACAATATTTAAATTTAATTTAAATACCTTCCCCTAAGTGTATTAAATTTTATTTAACACCTTTCCTCCACTAAATTCCCCTTATAAATAAATTTTTAATTTATTTATGCCCTCCACATTCTAATATTCTACTAAGTTATGATTATTCTAAATTTAATTTAGATTAATCCTAAATATAGAACTATAGCCTACCCTATCCAACATCACTCTCAAAAAATAGACCTATCCACTAATTAACTAAGGTTAATTAGGCTAATTTTTTGGATTCCTACACCCATTAGTCCTAATTATTTTCACACACATGTGAGAAAATTTTCAAAATTCACCTTTTCAAAGATTTCTAAAAATTCCTAAATAAGGTTTCTTACAACCTTGATAACAACTTCTTACACTTTCAAAAAATGTCTCATTAGACAAAGTCTATGAAATTTAGTACAAGATCTCTTACATGTGTACTTGAAGTACATATTGACCCATCACATCTCAAGTTTCTCACACATGTGTTAGAAAACTTGGACTCTTGCATGTCTTATGTGTCATTTGTGTGGCACCTACATGGATGCCACATCAGATCCACCTCACCCAATTCCTCCAAAATCCTATAAATAGGAGGCTTTCCAAGAGTAAATCATCTATCAATTTTCATTAGAGTTATGCTATTTTATGTTTAGATTTATTTTGGATGCATTTATAGATTCAACTAACATGTTTGATAGTTGTTTTCATTTATCATGTTAGTTGCATTCCATTCCTAGTTCTTAGTTTTTGCATTCAATACTAGTCTTGCATTTAGTTTTCATTTCTAGTTCTCTCATTTGCATTGAATGCTTCAGACTAGTTCTCCATAACGAGTTCTTGAATTCATTCAATATCATTTTATATAGTTTGCATTTAGTATTATTCCTTATCATTTGATCAAATAGTGAGATGTATATCTTGTGTTGGGAGAGCACACCCATAATCCTCTCTAAGAGAAAATTAACAAGTCTTGGGTTCACTTGTTTGGCTCATTGGAGGTTATGCTGGAAGTTATGTAGTTTCAAGATTTTTTTATAAAAATGTGTACATTAGAGATTTATGAATAAAATTTGCATGTCTGAGCTTGTCCCACACAGATAGGTTCTCATCATACACATTTTGGCATGCCTAGTGGGACCCACATCCTTGAAAATTTAAACTTGTGAAAAAATTTCTGCCATTTTCTGGAGTCTTTCACATTTTCTTGTCTGCAATCTCCATAAAGTCATCTCTCACCTGGAATGGTCATCTATGCAGATAGTGGTTTGTGTAGATCGTCATCTCCACCCAGAGATTGTCATCTCCACTCTAGTTGAAAAGGACTTACATTTTTAATCATTTAAACTATTTTTTGTGATATTTCATATTTTTAACTCTCGGGTTTCTGTCAGAGAGATACTTTTATAAAATTAGATGCTGGTGAAATTTCAACAATTTTTTTAAAATCACTACTGACTAACACTAGTTTTTGAACTTTCATCTACGCCTTGGTTTGGTCATCTATGCACCTTGAAAACATTATTTTCACATGTTAGGTATACTATATTTTTTGGCATTTTTATTGATTGGCATCTACTCTTTCTTTCTTTCATTTGCTTAGTTTGACTGTCATCTACACAGTTTAAATATCATCTACTCAGCTTGACCATCACCTGTGTAGTTTGACCGTTGTCTGCGCTCTTTGACCGTCATCTATGTAGATCATTGTCTATAACCTGGAACTATCATCTGCGCTCTATTACTAAAATCTTCAGTTTCTTGTAGGATTTTTTGTTTCTAATTTATCTAGTTTTTTGTAGCACCTTGAATCTGAAGATTAAATTTGAAAACTACTAATAATTGGTCTTGCAAGACATTAGTAGAAGAATTTGAAAATGCTAGAATTCTCTCTTTGTGATCTATAGGTTTCCTAGGAGATATGAATAAACATTGTGTCTTCATTAAATGATTTCTTAAGCATCTTAATAAAGGTTCACTTTTAGTGTTGTGTTAAGTGATAGTGGAGTATTCGCTTGACTTTATAAGGAAATCATAAAGCTAGACTCATTTGATATCTCACTTAGAAACTAACCTTCAGAATGAACAAATTATTTGATGTGCTTGGATGAAAATAACATGGACAGGAGATTATGCTCTTTTTCCTAGTAGAAAATCACAAATTCAGACTCCTAAGTTGCTAATCCATTTGTTTTATTACACTAACTTTAGTGAGCCTGTCGGTTGAGAAAAAAATCTCCTAGGACAACTCAAGTGGGAGAAAGTCCCTAGGATGGCCTCTTCCAACCAACTATAATCAAAAGTCTCCTTGAGATTAAAGTCTTAGAAGACATAACTATTCTAATAATTTTTTCTTGTGCTTGATAATTGTAGGGTTGCGAGGCCCCAATCCTACATGCGGGACTACATTATATAAGTACTTGTAGGGGTATACGCCTCAATATTTTTTACAGATAAGGGTTAGTTGTGCATGGATACACTTACTAAACACCTTAGTGAAGAAGATACCTAGTTCACCCTTAAAAGTATGAAAATATAAGTGCAAGGAGGATAGTAACCTCCCCAAGATACTCACCATATTGTTCCTTCCCGATCATTTGGAGTCGGCTAATATGACATTGTGAACCCATTATATGGTCGGTAGTGGCCATATTATGATTAGCTCTTGAAGTGTTCCTAATTTTATGAGCAAGGATTTTTATGCTCTGTCGATTCTTTAGGATAGGAAGTTCTAGACTATCTTCATTGAGATTTAACCAAGAACATACATACCTTAGAGATACAATATTTCACATCAACTTCATTTTTACTACTTCTTGAATCTTGCAAGGTTTCTTTGTCCCTTGTTGGACTATTTTCAGATATATGAGTTTTATTCTTATGGTTTGAATGCTCAAAAATTGGTTCTTTTCATTGAAATAATTGACCTGAAATCAGACCAGAAATACCTAATTGATCATAATTCATCAAATTAGTCAAAAAGTGCTTTGGAATCAAACTATTATCTCTAACTTGAGACTATCATCTCTAACCTGAGACTATCATCTCTGACCTAGAATGGTGGTCTCCATAGATCATAATCTGCATCTGAGAACTTTCCTCTCTACCTAAAAATAGAGAGTGATCATACCTTGCAAAGATATCATAAATTTAGTCTCCTAGAGGATCTCAAAAGCATTCATCACGAAACACATCTTTACCCAGTCAAAACTAACATTCTCTTTGTGGAACATGACCAATTTAGGAAAGCATAAGAAAGTGAAACTCTAGGTTCCCCGTGTCTATAGGGAGAAGAAAATAGTTGATAAGAAATCTAAATAATACCAGCATATAATCAAAGAAATTCAGCAAGAAATGTTAGAAATTAAGAAATTTGACGGCATCATCTTCAAAAACAAGGTTCCTTGTATCATGGCTAAAATCATGTGAATCATGCCTTTATTCATTTTGAGCCCAAAAATCATATGACCTTCAAACCTCGAATCCAATCCAAAATCAATTCATCACCTCCTTATCTTCATGAGATCATCATTTCTTCTTGGAGAAAAATCAATCATCTTTAGAATATAATAAAATCAAATCTAATCTTTCATCCCTCATCCTTCTTAGGTTGAAATATTTTAATCAAAGTGTTACAAACCTTCACTTCTAGAAAACACATTTAATCAAATTCTTGCTTGCATAACATTAGTCCATCTCCAGAAATTGATTCCATTGAGCTTATCCTATTTTTCTTGGGATCATAAGTCTATCTCCAAGTAAAAGAAGATATTATCCAAATCAATCCCTTGTGTTTGCATCATCATAAGGTCTTGTCTCACCTAGGTTACTATATCAAAACCTTTAAATCCAATCCAATCAATAAATCTCAGTCAAATCAAATCAAATAATCCAACCTAATTAACCTAAATCCAAATCAAATCAAATCAAGTTCAAATCCTTTCTCTAAGGTTCATCTTTCATCATCATAAAATATTCCAATCTTCATACTTCATCCTTCATCTTCCACCTTTCATATTTCATCTTTTAGAGGTCACCATTGTATAGTAGTTACTCGATCCAAAGCTAAAAAAATGAGGCGTACACAAGAAAACACAAACCATGACAATGAGAATCATTTTTCTTATCCATTCTTTCAAGGCCATGAAGTACACATTGAGGACATCACCAATGCCCCCAAAGAAAAAAAAAATTAGTGGCTCAAGATGAAAGACCTACTCAAGTGAATGATTTACCTAGTGATCCATATGTACAATTTAGAGATGGTTGAGAAGGGCATTAAACATAATAGCAGAGAGATCTTCCTAAACCTGTTCAAGAATTGTGTCACAATACCCACTGACATTGATGAACCTCTCCTTATCAATAATGTCATTGCTACCGCTACTACAAACATGGCTACTGCCTCAACCTCTAATGCAACATTATCCAAAGATAGAGGAAAGGACACTTCCAATGGACATGCTACATCAATCCCCACATCAACCTCACAACCAACATTTCAACTGAAAAGTGAACAACTCCAACATATCCTTAGTATTTTTCCCAACATGAATTCACATAATGGTACTCATACCACAACAAACACCTCTACTAGTTCTGGTGCTAGTGTTTTCAACATAGGGAAGACTTCCATCCCCTTATCTACACAATCTATCTCATCATGACAATTCACATTTTTGTCATCTATCATGAAAGCATCCACTTAAAAAATTGTTAGAATACTTCAGGGATAACTGAGAAGGGGGGGGGGGTGAATCAGTTATCAACAACTTTAAATCTTTATCTTAAACTTATTAATCTAGATTGATACAAGGTAAATGCACATATAGGTAACACATTACACAACACATCAATTTGGTTACAGGGAAACCAAATGGTAAAAAACCGAATGGGAATTAGTACCCACAAAGAAATATACTATTTATAGTGATCCCTGTTAAAAGATCTTCCAACCCTGTTAGGAGTTGTGCATTACAATGCAGTAGTATAGTGACTTGGTTAAGGGTTAGACCCTGTTAGGAGTCTTTTACAATAACCCTATTTAGGGGTGGAGGACTCACTATCCAAGTGGTGAAGGCTACAACCTTCTGGTTATTTGATACACACTATATCAACAAGGTGAACTGTTGTTTGTGACACTGCTTGTCTGATCAGTTCCTTTTGTGCACCGATGCTTTAACCTCTTGTAAAGCACTACAAAAATCTTATCTATATTATGAAAACTTCAACTTCAATATCTATATTATCAACATATGATAAATATAGCTCTACTGCTGTAACACTCTGCTCTGCTTTTCTAATCTCTGGCTTTCACAACTCTTCTTATTACAAATGACCTTCTATAAGTACATACACCAAGTATGAGATTATGGGACATGTAGGACAACTCTTCTTAACATCCTTGTCAGCTCTACTAAGCTTGCAAGCATAATTACAACTGCACAAGTACTAACTGAGTAGACGCATCACTTCACTAAGTCAGCTTCACCAAATTGATCATAACATTGCAATATTATTGAAACACATTTGGCACATTTAGATTAATATCAACAGCTCATAACTCATTATGAATATACACACACATATCCTAAAGATATGTGCAACTCGATCAACACGTTACATACGTCGGCCTTAAACCATTATTTCTCCAAAATTGTAACCGTCAATAACAGAATTACATATCTTTACTGAAACATCATATCTAGGTCTGCATGTATGAACATAGCATAGTAAACATGTATCTATCCATGCTGGTCTTCATGTCATCATATGGATAAGTACATACAAAAGTACTACTATGTATTATATGTTGTCATCAATGACAAACATACAATCAATCAACTGTTCAGAATAAAATCTCCAACAATCTCCCCATTTGGCATTGATGGAAACATATGATAAAAACAACTTCTGTTCATGGTGTCTTCTTTATTTTACAATCTTCTCAATATCCTCATCAAGGATTCATCTACATTGCTGCAGTTACATAGACTCTGTATACTCCCCCAGAGTATAAGCTCCTTGTATGTGTTCCTTCTTTAGCTCTTTGTTTTTTTTCCTTGTTTTTAGTACATACTCCCCCATTGACATCAATGGCAAAGGGTGCCATAAACCATTATGCACAGGTACTACTCTAGAAGTAGAGTAGTCAACCATTCATCAGTCACATAGGACTGATGTACTTGCTACTTTTTCTAATCATACTTAGGAGAGGGAATGATTCCCAACTTCTCCCTTAGATACTCAAAAGTATCCTTTGCTAAAGGCTTCGTGAAATGTCTGCTAACTAATCTTTTGTGCTTACATAGTCCAATGCCACTTCCTTGTCTGCAACTTTTTCTCTCAGAAAATGATACTTGATCTCTATGTGTTTTGTCTTTGCGTGCATCACAGGGCTCTTAGACATGTTAATAGTACTGGTGTTGTCACAATGAATAACAATAGGATAGTCAACCTGAATACCAAAGTCTTTAACCATCTACTTGATCCAAATAATTATTGTACAATTCAGTGCTGCTGCAACATATTCTGCCTCTGCCGTTGACTCAGAAATATAGTTTTGCTTCTTTCTTGTCCAAGATACCAACCTTTCTCCAAGAAATACTACTCCTCCTAAAGTGCTTCCTGTCATTAATACAACCTGCCCAATCTACATCAGTATACACATGAAGTTGTGTATTCTCTGATTTAGGATACCATAAACCATAGTCTATAGTTCCCTTAAGATATTTGAATATCCTCTTGATTTCCATTAAGTGA
>MU226606.1:8424652-8500203 GCA_018584345.1 Thuja plicata
AGGTTCAATCTGTGAAAGTAAACATACCTCTTCATCCACTGTTAGATTCTTTGCTTTTGATCTGGTCAAAACACTGCTGCTCTGATCTCCAATGATATCATTTTTAGAGTGGTATCTGGATGTAAACCTAGGAACCTTAGGTGTGACATCTTCCTCTATAATATATGGTTCTTCATTGCATGAGACATCAATGCAATCAACCATTTCTTCAATCATAGTATCTTTACTGTTAGGTCTAGGCTCTTCTTCAATCAAAGGTGCATAATCATAGTACCTCTCTTAAATCATAAACTTCTCATCAATCTTAACATGTTTTCTTTCAATTATCTTCTTTAATCTCAAATTGAAACATCTGTAAGCTTTTCTTTTTGTAGAGTAACCAAGAAAAATACCTTCATCACTTCTAGCATCAAAATTGCCAACATTGTCATCTCTCTTGATGTAGCACTTGCTACCAAATATTCTGAAGTATTTTACTATGGGTACATTTCTAAACCAAAGTTCATAGGGTGTCTTGTCCACACCTAGTCTCAATTGGGTTCTATTAATAGTATATACTGTTGTGTTTACTGCATCTCTCCAATAGGTGTGCGCAAATTTTCCTTCAATAATCATGGTGTGTGTTGTATCCAGTATAATCCTATTCCTCCTTTGTGTAATTCCATTTTTATGAGGTGTTCTAGGGGCACTCAACTGCCTTTTTATTCCATGTTCTTCATAGTAGTCATAAAACTGGTCAGAGGTGAATTCTCCTCCTCTGTCTGATCTTAAACATTTCAGTTTTAGTCCAAATTCATTCTCAACCTTAGCTTTGAATATTTTGAACTTCTCAAAGGCTTCTGACTATTCTTTTAAGAATGCAACCCACATCATCCTAGAAAAATCATCAACAAACAAAATAAAGTACCTTTCACCATAGTATGATCTTGTTTGAGTAGGACCGCATAAATCTGTATGTACTAAGTCCAACTTGTTTTCAGCTGAGGTCTGCTTGCTTCTAAATGAACTCCTTACATGTTTACTCATAACACATTCCCTGCATATTGTGTCAACTGGGCTTGCAATGCTTGGTAGGTCTCTAACTGCCTTGACATTACTAATCTTTACTATATTGTCAAAATTGATATGACATAGTCTCTTGTGCCATAACCAATTGTCATCTACTTTTGCAACAAAACAACTTACATCTGAATTGAGATGAAAAACATTACCTTTTGTTTTAGAGCCTAATGCAATCATTTTTCCATCCTTGTTGCTAATAATGCACTTGTTGTCTTTAAACTCTAGATGATAACCTTTATCAAGTAGTTGTCCAACACTTAGTAGATTATGGTGCAAGCCATCAACATATAGAACATCATCTGTCTTTTTCTTTCCATCCAAGGTGATGGATCCTCTGCCTATGATTGGTTTAGGAGTGTTATCTCCAAATCTAACCATACCTCCTTTGTATTTTTCTAGATGAACAAATCTGTCTTTGTCACCTATCATGTGGTGTGAGCATCCACTATTAATGATCCAATCAGTTCTGACATATGCTTTGGAAATTAAGGCTAATTCATGATCTTCTTCTTTATCTACAATTTCCATATCTTCAAGCAACCTTTCCATGTCTTTAAGGGAAATGACTCCAATTTCATCTTCTCCTGAATCTTCATCAGTTACACCTTCTTTAGCATGGTAACATTCCTTCCTATATTTAGGTTTGTAATCAGATCTGAACTTCTTGACTCTTGTGGGACACTTAAATGCAAAGTGGCCAATCTTATTACATGAAAAACACTTGAATGGAAGCTTTCCTTCATACTTTCCTTTTCCTTTCTTTTCTCTCTTAGAAATCATGGAAATTATATCTTCTAGTTCTTCATCAGTTTCTTCATTCTCATTATGACTAGAGATGTGTGAGGATTTCTTACCGTGGATTGAAGCTTTGAAGGTTGTTTCATTCTTAGGTTTAGTCTTCAATCTTGATATCTCAAATGTATAGATTTTGCTAATCAAAGTCTCTCTCTTGAATTTTTGTGAGAATTGCATAGTTTCCTATAGAATTCTGATCTTGTTTTCATAGTCTGATGTCAAAGTAGTTAACAACTTATCCATTATATCTTCTTCTGATATTTCACCACCATTGTTTCTGATTCCAGATACTACTTCATTTATCCTCTGATTATAAGCTCTAATGTTTTCTCCAGGTAACATCTCAAGGCTATTGTATTTCTTCTTCCATGTCTTCCTGCGTGCATTCTTTTCTTGAACATCTCCTTCAAACATGTCTTCTAAATACTTCCATATGATATATGCTTTGTCAATCTTCTTGATCTTAGAAAATTCATAGTCAGATAGGGCGCTGATTAGGGATTCTTTGGCAATTGCATTATTGGTAAATGTTTCTTTTTGTCTATTAGTAGCATCCTCCTTTGCAAGGTCTTTCAGAGATGGAATTACAACCTCTTGTGTAGCAATTTCAAAGATCTCAAAGCCAACACATTGTAGATGTGTTATCATTTTTTTCTTCCAATCCAAATAGTTCTCTCCATCAAATTTAGGGCTCTCTTTTCTAAAGTATGCCATGTGATCTACCTTAAGCTGTTAGTCTTTCTCTCCAAGGCACTTGGCTCTGATACCAATTGTTAGAATACTTCAGGGATAACTGAGAGGGGGGGGGGGTGAATTAGTTATCAACAACTTTAAATCTTTATCTTAAACTTATTAATCCAGATTGATACAAAGTAAATGCACATATAGATAACACATTACACAACACATCAATTTGGATATGGGGAAACCAAATGGTAAAAATCCTAGTGGGAATTAGTACCCATAAAGAACTATACTGTTTATAGTGATCCCTATTAAAAGATCTTCCAACCCTATTAGGAGTTGTACATTACAATGCAGTAGTATAGTGACCTAGTTAAGGGTCAGACCCTTTTAGGAGTCTTTTACAATAAGCCTGTTTAGGGGTGGAGGAATCACTATCCAAGTGGTGAAGGCTACAACCTTCTGGTTATTTGATACACATTGTAT
Source organism: Thuja plicata (assembly GCA_018584345.1). Classification (NCBI taxonomy): domain Eukaryota; kingdom Viridiplantae; phylum Streptophyta; class Pinopsida; order Cupressales; family Cupressaceae; genus Thuja; species Thuja plicata. The sequence goes on from MU226606.1 coordinate 8,427,680, forward strand.
CAACAAGGTGAACTGCTATTTGTGACACTGCTTGTCTGATCAGTTCCTTTTGAGCGCCAATGCTTTAACCTCTTGTAAAGCACTACAAAAATATTATCTGTATTTTGAAAGCTTCAATTTCAATATCTATATTATCAACATATGATAAATATAGCTCTTCTTCTTTAACACTCTGCTCTACTTTTCTAATCTCTGGCTTTCATAACTCTTCTTATTACAAATGACCTTCTATAAGTACATACACCAAGTATGAGATCATGGGACCTGTAGGACAAATCTTCTTAACATCCTTGTTGGCTCTACTAAGCATGCAAGCATAATTACAACCACTCAAGTACTAACTGAATAGACGTGTTGCTTCACTAAGTTGGCTTCACCAAATTGATCATAACATTGCAATCTTCTTGAAACACGTTTGGTGCATTTAGATTAATATAAACAACTCATAACTCATCATGAATATACACACACATATCCTGAAGATATGTGCAACTCTATCAACACATTACATATGTCGGCCTTAAACCGTTATTCCTCCAGAACTGTAACCATCAATAACAGAATTACAAATCTTTACTGAAACATCATATCTGGGTCTGCGTGTATGAACATGGCATAGTAAACATGTCAAAAATGTGTATCTATCCATGCTGGTATTCATGTCATCATATGGATAAGTACATACAGAAGTACTATTGTGTATTATATGTTGTCATCAATGACAAACATACAATCAATCAACTATTCAGAATCAAATCTCCAACAAAAAATTCCCCATCTTATCATTATACACCTCCTCCTACATGTGGCATAACATTGATAAACTTTTCAACCTCACAGTTTGGAGGTGGAAAATATTTTGGACTATAGTTCATACCTCACAATGCTCCTAACCTAGCTCAACAATTTAAAGAATCACAATCTTGTGCATAGAATGAAAAATGGGGGAAATAAATAATTATCCTATTATGAGATATGTCCTTACTTGTTCGACAAGTTGATAACCATGAAACCATTTCCTCTAAACTTTGTGATCCCTAAATTTGAGAAAAACAAGGGGGAGACATGCTCAACTCAAAATCTATAGGAATTTCACATTGCATTCCAAGAGGTCACTTACAAAGTGAATTATCTACAAAGAATCTTCACTAGGAGTCTTGGTGGTCCCACTTTGGAGTGGTTCATGGCCCTCCCTCATGGATCCATATATACCTTCTCCAACCTTGCAGAGAAATATGTTGCACAATATTCCTACAACATTGAACATCAAGCATCATTGAATGATTTATGTAATAACAAGTAAAGGAATGGGGAAACCTTTACCCACTTTATACAAATATGGAGACACATTGAAAATTGTATGCCTTGGAAAATACCCGATAATCACTTGATCAACATCTTAACCATAAAATTAGTATCTGAAATGTCATTCCAAGAGAAATTGGCTTTTCTTGACACTTTTGAGTCTCTTTTTAAGAAAGGAAAAAATATTGAAGATGGAATTTTATAAAAAGGTTCCATTAAGCATTATACTCCTAGAAACAAAAAACCTAAATTATAGAGCAAAAAAATAGGGGTCATCAATGATGGAGTGACAGATACCATGCACATCCAAAATGTCCAAGCATCTAATCAGGGCAATAAAAATAATTACAAAAATCATAAAATCAATAACAACAATAACCAGAACAATTCATCTCAACAACAACAATCTCAATAAAAACCTCAAAATCATTCCTAGTTGTATCTTCAAAATAAAAATAACAACAAAAAAACCAATAACAACAACAATGTTGGTCCATGACAACACCGACAATTCACTTCTCTCATAGAATCACTTGATGTGGTCTTTTGATGATTAGTGGACCATGGGATGATGATATATCCTAATACTTAGACATTTGATGAAAATAAACCTAAGCACACTTGGTATAAAGATAATGAATATTGTGAATATCATCACATAAAAGTACACGATACCAAGAAATGCATCAAAATGAGACATTTTTTCCAAGAGCTTATAGATGATGGAAAAATTGAGGTTGAAGGACAAACCCCATCATCATCAAATGAAAAAATAAAATTCTATAATGATCCTTTTCCAAAACATAATTAGAATAACACATCTAATGTCATTCCATATGATTATTCTATAAACACCATCGCATGCGATGATAAAACATGTGTAAGTTTAGAAGAAAATGACTTCTCTGGTTTTGATGCACTCTATGGACATATTGAAGAATTTGAAAATCATATAAATACTCTGACTCTCAAAGGCATAAATTTAAATTCTACTACCCAAAGAGCGAGAGTCAATGGTCAAGCTGCTAATAACCCATCAACCTTTGCAAATCTACAAGATACACCATCCACAACCACTCAACCTACTTCACGCTATGATTTGTTGGCCCAATTAGGAAATATGCTAACACAAATATCTATCCTCAAGCTTCTTTGCACATCTCCCATCCATAATTAAGTTCTTAAAAATTCCCTTAATGAGTCACGTGTTCTTGGAAACATCAACACATCTGAGTTCCAAGCCATAATTTGGAATTTATCCATACAAGAGAATTTGGTCTTTACTGATAAACATTTTTGTGGACTAGACCTCCATCATAATAAATCACTCCATATTGAAGCTAAATTTCACTCCATTAAAATCAAACGAGTCCTTATAGATGGTGGATCGAGTCTAAATTTGTGTACATTAAAAATGATCTGTAACATTGGTCTTTCTAAATACCTTCTTGACATAAATAAAAGAATCACAATAAAGGCCTATGATGGTAGAGAAAGGGAGAGTAAAGGCTTGATAACATTCCATTTTCAAGTAGGCCCAACTCAAATTGATTTTTTTTTCATGTGCTTGACCTTGATTTTCTACATAGCATCTTATTGGGACGACCATGGATACACACTATAAAAGGTGTACCTTCTACATAACATCAATATCTAAATTTCCCACATAATGGTAGAGAAATAACTATTCCTGGAGATCTAGATCCCTTTCAATATTTCAAAAGATTGGAAGGTAAATAATCAAATTATTATCCTTAATTTGGACAACTTGTTGAAAAGAAGAATCCTACCCTACATATAAAAAAACAATATTCCTCTAAAGGTACTGAAGAGACATCATAAATCCTCTCAGAAAAATCCAAAGGAAAGGAGATAGTCATCGAAGAAACTATTCTTGAGTCAGAGAAGAAATTAACGTTCATTGATAAAGACATGGGGGAATATAGGTTTGAAAGTGCTATGTTCATTAGGAAACTCCCCTTATCCCAAAATCCTTATGGAAAACCTTCACAATTAGTTCCCTTAGGAGAAAAAGACACCATGAAATTAAAAACAACTACTTTTGAACATTGGGGATGTTTATCAGATGAGCACATGGAATCTAATGTCCTCAATTGGCTTTACAAGGAAAAAGAAATGAAACCACAAACTTTTCCTAAGTACAAGTATATAAAAGCTACTCCTAATGTTGAAAGCATGGGATATCATGGTACAATTCTTTGAGAAAATCAAATGGAAAGGAATAACCTCATTGAAGAAAAAATTTATCTGCGTGGAAAAGGATTAGGCTCCTTAGAAACTAAGATAAACTTTGCTAAGGACTATTGCTTAGTTGAATCTGATTTAGACACCGAGGAAGAGTTCTTTGAAGTACCTTTCCAATACAAGGAAGATGACCTTGATGAATTTTCCTATGTCCTTACCATTATAGAAGCTAACCTTACATCCCCTAACTTTCCCCTCAAAAACCCAGAGCTAATTTTCTGGGATCAACAAGATTCACTACCATCTTTGGACATATGTGATTCAGATGAGGTAGTGTTGGAAATATTTGGACTTAAAACCCTAAACAAATATGAGAATAAAGTTCACTATAATGAGATAGCCTAATTTGGTACCCAGGTCAACACTCTTAGTCACAAAAATGAAAAAGAAGAGAAAAATAAAAAAGATAATAAAATATCCCCAGGCGAAAACCCCTTGCAGGCACCTTTAGATGAAGAAAAAGATAAAATAAAGGACATGTCCTCTAGTGAAAAACCCTCTGAGGCACTAGAGGAGGGATAATTTGATCTCCCATTTATATCTTTACATTTAGAAAAATCATCCATTCTAATATAAGATATAATAATATTAAATCTTGGTACATAATAAAATCCAAAAGTTACATATATTTCAGTATCACTCAATGATCAAGAAAGAAAATATATGACTGAGTTCCTCACAAAACATTTAACTAATTTTTCCTGGACCTAAAAATATATGCTTGGAATAGATATGAATTTAGTAGTAGACCATCTCACAGCTGATCCAAAGATTTAACATGTTAATAAGAATATATGCAAGATGCATCCACAAGTCGCTTTGTTAGTCAAAGATAAACTCCAAAAAATGCTTGATGCAAAGATCATCATACCTATTGATTATACTGAGTGGGTCTCTGATATTGTACCGGTAGGTAAACCTACTGGGAGAATCCACATTTGTATAGATTTTAGAGACTTGAACTTATCATGTCCTAAGGATGATTTTTTTCTACCAAATATTAATATCATAGTGGATTTGACTATTGGACATGAGACATTGTCCATCATGGATGAATTCTCTTGGTATAAATAGATCAAAATAACACTACAAGATCAACAGAAGACTACATTCACAACTCCTTGGGGTACATTTTGTTATCAGGACATGCCCTTTGGTCTTAAAAATGTAGGTGCAATCTATCAATGAGAAATGACCACAATCTTTCGTGACCTTTTACATGTTATTATGAAAGACTATGTGGATAACCTTATGGGAAAATATAAGACATGTGACTCACATTTCCATCCTCACAACAATATTTGAAAGACTGGAGAAGTACAAGCTTCATCTCAATCCCAAGAAATGTTTCTTTGGTTTCCAATCCGACAAATTGTTAGGCTATATTGTGTCATGCAGGGGCATAGAAGTAGATCCAAAGAAAGTAAAAGCCATCTAAGAAATGCCACCCCCCAAGACATTAAAAAAACTACACACTCTAAAAGGAAAAATCCAATCCATCAGAAGATTCATGTCATAACTTGATAAAGTGAATCCCTTTTCTCACATACTATGCAAGAATATCAAGTTTCAATGGGTTTTCTTATGTCAGAAAGAATTTGAACTACTAAAAGAGTATCTAGTTAATCCTCTAGTGTTGGTTCTGCCTATCTTGTTGGTTCTGCCTATCCTATGCCAACCTCTAATTTTGTACATATTACTTGCTGAAGTGTCACTGGGTTCTTTTTTGGAAACTTGATTTTCATCTATTGAAAAATCTTGTTTGGATGTTATCTTTTGTACATAGAAGTTACCCCACTATATGCTTAATTATATGATACAACTTGTTGCAAAGATCAATTCATTAAAATATCTATTGTCTAAAGCTACCATTACTAGATGCACTACTAAATGGCTTATCATTCTTAGTGAATTTGATATTTTCTATGTGGACCAAAAAGCTATTAAGGGATAAGTGATTACAGATCAGATAGCTAAAGCTCCTATTCAAGGGGATTATCCTATCATTATAGATCTTCTAGGTGAATCAATTTTAACTTTCACCCCAAGCATCCAATGGAAAATTTATTTTTGTGGATCTTTTAAATAGAAAGCATTGAGAGCATGCATTTTTTTGTCACACCTCAAGGGGATCTCATCCCTAAATCTTATAATTTACAATTTCCATACACAAACAATATTGCATAATATAAGGCCTTGGTAATAGGCCTCTGCCAAGCCGTCTAATGGAAAATATTCAATGTACATGTCCTTGGTAACTCTCAGTTGGTTATCATGCAAGTTAATGATGGATACCAAATGAAGGATGAAAAATTACTCCCCTAATGTCACATGATTGATGACCAGAAACAAAATTTCACATAGATTATCTTCCAGCGGATTCCAAGAACAAATAATAAAGCAGCTGACACCATGGATATAATTGGGTCTTTGATCTCTATTCTTGAATATAGTTTAGTATGTGAGTTTCTTGTTGAGAATATTATGGTCCCTTTCTATGACCAACCAAATGTTGATATGGTATGTGATATTATTGATCCTAATTCTCGATGGTACCAAGAAATTTCTTCCTACCTTGAGGATGCAACCACCCACTTACCCTTACATAAAATAAATGTAAGAACTTTATCTGTCAAACCTCATGTTACACAATACTTGGTGATACCCTATTTTGGAAACACTTCAACATAACTCTTATGAGGTATCTGAATTCAAAAGAAGCACAAACATCCTTTGAGGAGGTACATCAAGGGATCTGTGGAGCCCATTTTGGTGGTCTCACTTTAGAAAAGAAACTGTTATGCATAGGATACTATTGGCCCACCATGGAGCAGGACGCCTATCACTATGTGAATAAATGTGTACCTTGTTAGCAAAATGCCAATTTGATACACACCCCACCCAATCCCTTTAGCCTACCATAACACCTTGGCCTTTCTTTTGCTTGGGACTTGACCTTGTTGGCCAAATATTTCCCAATTCCTCCAATGCCACACGTATATCATTTCTGCCACCGAGTACTTAAAAAATGGGTTGAAGCCATTCCTCTCACTTACACCACTAGCAAACTGATTTTGAAGTTTATTTTGAACTATATTATATGTCACTATGGCATCCCTCAAGACATTATCACAGATAATGGCACACCTTCAAAGAACAAACATGTCACAGAGCTATTTAAGAAGTTAAGTATTACGCAACACTGTTCCTCCAAGTTCTTCCCACAAGGTAATGGTCAAGCAGAGGCTCCGAATAAAACCATCCTGAAAATCCTCAAGAAAATAGTTTATGATGTTGGTCATGACTGGAACCTTTGTTTGAATCCCTCCCTTTGGGTCTAGTGCACTTTCATTTTTACCCTGACTGGAGCCACTCAATTTTCCCTTGTTTATGGTACTGAGGCCATCCTTCCCTTTGAAATTGAGCTCCCTTCCCTTAGAATCTTCCTAAATAATATGATGTCTGAAGAAGAATACCGAGTTTCTTGATTATAAGAGCTTTAAATCCTTGATGAGAGATACCTCAATTCCCCCATCTCTATGTGTATCAAAATTTCCTACACTTATAGTTGAACAAGAAGATCAAACCCCACGAGTTTGAAGTTGGTGATCTTGTCCTACAACACAACATGAAGAATCTCTAAAACTGTGAAAAGAAAGGAAATTTTGAGCCTATCTGTCTGGGACCATTTTTGGTTATAGCTAAATTTTGATATGGAGCATATCAGATAGAAACACTAGAGGGTGATCATATCCTTGATCCTATAAATATCTTGCACCTCAAGTGCTTTTATGCATAGTCTGTCAATAATTCCTCTTGTACAACAGACAGTTAGAAAAAATTTTAAAAAAATAGAAATAAACATAAATCCAAAAACAGTATAAAATTGTCCTAAAGAAATATAAATATCAGAAAAATGTCTTGAAAAAATTTATTACCTTGGTGAAAACCTGACAAACAAGTGCCTTGATAGTATAAAAAAAATAAAAAAATAAAAGTAAATAAAAATAAGTTCATCCATTTGTGAAAACCACTTTGGTGGTACAATGGGTATGTACATGGTGAAAACCTATTTTAGGTACCATGTGAAGTCAGATCCATCATATTTTTAGATCATCCCACACGCTCTTCCATCCCATTTCATAATAAACCCTACACTTTCCATATCTGTGTAGTAGTCCTACCTATTCCAAATTCGCTTTCCACTAATTCATCACCTTTGTAATAAAGATCTGTCATTGAGATTTTTTCCTAGACACAGTGATTGCAAATGATTCTTTACAAATTAACATTTATATCAAATTTCTTAGCTATTGTTATTTTCACAATCTATTGCCAGTAAATCTCTATTTCGATATCAAATCAATCTTTGTCTGTTAGGATGTATCCTTCCAACATTGGATTCTCAATCTTCCATCATACAATCCTGTTCATGACAAGAAATTTGGACTAAATGACTTCTTGGTCATGATGCCTTCCTATTGATTTATCTTTGTATTTTAATATACCCTACTTGTGATTTCCTCAATCTTCAATATCTGGTTGTATCTTGGATGGTTTCTATTCTAGAATATGTGTCATTTGTGGTATGATTTATTTGTGATAGTTTTGGTGCATTTTTGTTAGATAAACAATTATGATTATACATGCCTCACTCGAGATAGGATTCATATAAATACCACCAAATCCCTAAACAAGATTTGGGTGTGCTAAACCTCCCCATGAGTGTCATTGCATTGGTACCATTGTGATTGAAACCCTACATCCATGTTCCTAAATCTATCTATTTGTCTGAGAGTCTAGGCCACACAAAGGAACAATGTCATTTGTGTTTCCTAACACATTATGTATATCTTCTTTTGCAAAATTAAACTAGGGTGTTCTCTCTAACATAAACACAAGATAATCCAACATAAATCATGTAGATATAATTTATTTTAGTTAGGATCATATTACATTTTACCTTTGGCAAGGTTCTTTTTTATTTCCTCCCTCCTAAAGATAGATGGATGATCTTATCGGTAATGATTGATACACACAAAAACTATATCTCATTTCAAGTCCTCATTACTTGAATTCAGTTAGGTCATTCTATCTATTATATTAGTTGTATTATTATGTTGATAATGAGTTTAAGTATTGACTTTAAATTTGATTTAATAACCACACAATGATATTCATTTAGATGCATTTAATCTTTTAGGTCCATTAGGTGCATTATCCATTTATTATCCATAACATTAATCATTAATCCATGTATATTACCTTTTATTATATATTTTAGACCATATTGAATTAATCATTATCATCCATTTACACTGCATTGTAAATATACTATATATACAACATTCACTATATAAATCACTATCCATCATCAATCAAATATAAGTAATCACATATGCATATATCCTCATAGCCTTGCATCACAAATACATTAGAACCATCACATAGTATAATATCACACACATCCTCCATCACACATGTCAGTAAAACAATCATCATCCATTTGATAATATACATATACAAAATAAAAACACACACATCACATAGAACCATCAAATCATGTAAATATATCATCATGAAAGAATAATCATGTGTCCAAGAATACATTAGCATAATTAGAATAATCCTTGCACCTCCTATCCCATCACCCCCTCTATCGCATGGAGGTCTCATTCCTACTAAGGCCTGTGAATCAAACCCACCTGTAGTGTGAGTGGAAGATATCTCACTATATATCACAACCATTTGACCATCAGGAACAACCTCATATTACAAAATCCTACAATACTCCATCTATCAAACCACTTGGGTCTCTCATCTGTGTGTTGGAAAGGCATCCTGAACAACCTACATAACCCCTGGTCTAGTAGCAACCTATACTAAAATCTCTCTCCACCCCTTGTACTTATTTGATATCCCCTGGAATACATCTCTATCTAGTCTCAGTTGTTGTAGCTCTAGTCTTAGGGCATCCATCTCTCATTGCATCCTCTTTATTTGATCCTACCCTATTATAAACCCTATATGAGTCTCAATGATCATAAAATATCCTACATCGACTTAGGCATGTAGTGTGTTTAGAGAACCCTAAGAACTATCTGCTCATGCTTTCTCTCCTTTCAATAACCCCTATACTTTTTCCATCTCTAGCTATAAAATCCCCTTTGATGCCTGGGAAGTCACTAGTAACCCCTATAATCAACCTATCTCTGTATGCAATCTATCCTTCTCTGCAACCATGGTATCATAAGTCTCTTGTGCCAGATAGCCTTGACATGGTCCCTGTAATGGTGGTACTTGTAATCCATATACTTTAGCAAGAGGTGGCCCCTGTCCATATCCCTAACCCTATCCTTGTACATTTCCTTGTAATGGAATAAATGATGGGACTCTGTCAAATAGTACCTATACTTTCCCTTTCTGTCTCTCTAATGCTACCCTTAGCTATCCCTTGTGGCCCCCTACCCCCTGCCTCCTCCACCATCTCCTCCACCATCCCCTCCATTATCTCCCCCATCATCTCCATCATCTCATTCAACCCAAGCACCATCCTCCCCTCCCCTTGGTTTCTCATATTCCTGGATCATCCTTGGAATGGTCAATTAGATAGGCATGTGTATTATCCACTACTACACATACACACGAGTCACTCCTACATCTTGAACCAAATCCTACCCCTTCTTCCATGGAAGCATTTCCATCCCTCACCATGATTCTCTATCTCCTCCTAAATCCACTCTAATTCCCTAAGGAACCCACCTCTCGAGTCACTAGTGGATGTGGAAATGAATCCAGAACTGCATCATGTACTCATTTGAACTATCTCAATGCCTATGATGGTATGCATCATTCTATCATGTATGTCATCCTCCATAAGAGACAACAATCTATCTATGTGAACCCTAGGTAAAAGAAATCCTCCCAACCTTCCTCTATGTAGTCTTGCTACTGCTAGACCTAGTGGCTCCATGCCTTGTACCCTACATATGGAGTCCATTTGAACCCCTACATCTTGTCCTATGTCCTCCACCAATGGCTAACAGAATATATCAAATCATAGAAAATCGGTGGTCTGTACCTATATGTATATGAATTGTATGCCTATCACATCTCATCCAATATAATGGGGCATACCACAATAATATGCTTCCATTCTCATACTTCTACTTCTCTGATAGGCACACATATGTAGATCATAGTATAAATGCCCGAGGATAGTATATCCCCAAAATTACCTCTCCCCCTCATCCTCTAACATGGCACATATTACTCACACCCACCCCAGAGGAAAGCCATGCCTTGCATGATCAAGCATCAACCACCTACCAATCAACCGTGATAGGTATAGAGCCACCCATAGCAACTATGGTTGCACTTCCATCACCTCCCTCCATGGTAACCACTATCTCATGGTGGGTATCTTCTCATACACTCATACAATCATACAAAAGTGACATCTACATATGGATCTAGTCACTCCTATAGTGATCTAGGATCAGTCCACTATTGGGTGTGCATTATATCCATTATACATTGAACAAGGTGATCATAGCCTCACCCATCAAGAAGTGAAAACTAGGAGTCGGGCTATGTCACCTCCCTATTAGAATGGTCATGAGCACATTATGTACTCTCAAATGTGGCCATAAATGTACATGATCTAGACCTCATAGTGCAACATGTCCCCAATCTGCTAGTGTCAACTCATCTGCTAGTGCCATGGTGTCCGGTGAGGACTCTCCTAACCTAAACACTGATCCTACCTACTATATTCAAAAATCACACTTTTTAGTCCTTGTTACACAACTTAGTCTAGCTTGAGGCATCCTAAAACCTAAATTTCCCTTCTCTCTTTCTCACAAACCCCTTCCTCTTCTTTTTTCTGGTCAATCTGCATAGAAGCCAATTGGCTTGCGTAGATGACAGTCGGCACATATAGTGATGGGAAAAGATGGTGATCATGATTGGTGCCTCTAGTGTCTTCACCAGGTCAACCTAGTTGACAATCATCCACACAGACAAAAATCCATTGATAGTCATCTTCATCCTCCTATCCCTCATCCCCATATACAAAAATCTTTGATTATCATCTTCGTAGATGATGATCAGAAGATTGTCCTCTTTCGAGATGACGATCGACAAATTTTCATCTCCATAGACAATGATCTACTGATTTTTTTCTATGCCCCAATGGCCTTTTTTCTCTAATAAATACGATAATTTAAAAACCAACACTAGAATTAGTTAGGGTACTCACTAACTACATCGTCTACCCGCTAGTGTACAAGTGTGATCACTTCTGATGATCTTACCCTGTTAGGAGTAACATTTTAGACTCGTTAGGTCTACTTGGTTAAGAGATTTAGCAACACTGTTAAGTGTGCACTCAGTTAAGAGATTTACAATAACACTATTAATTCCACCTTCTTAAAGGATTTCTTCTATTTTCTATAATTGTTAGAGAGTAGTCAAAAATACTTATTGACCTGATGGTATGCAATCTTGAATTTTTTATTATAGATCCTTTAAGTTCACAATGTATATGTATCACCTATAATGATTGATTAATAACTCTATTCTACTCGGTATCCTTGAATCTTGTTCTTCATAAATGAATTTTTTCTTTTGTGTCCTTCTGCATGAAACTCTTTGTCTGATCCATAGATGTCTCCTGTGGCTACAATCATCATGTTATGATTGATTACTACATCTATTTTTACAATGTATTGACCTAATTAGGTTTCACGCTTTACAATAAAAAGTCTATGATCAAAGGTTTACAACTTGACCTTGATCTCCTAGTTTGCATGTTTACAATAAGTAAGACTAATTAAAACAATTACATATTCTTTACTTGTTACTCAAGAAATAGTTTTATAGCTAAGCATAAAGCTAATAATAAAATTGAAGTGTTTTATCGGACGTGTAACTCAGATCCACATTTATCAGAAATAAAATTGTCTCTTGGTAGACTGGTGCTCACTATGCTCTGTAGTATGTGCTTGGTGATGTCTCTAAATTGTTTGTGGGTTTACTCTGTAAACTGTCTATTGGTGATAGTCTAATTTTGGTGTTCAATGTGCTTACATGTTTTGGTGACCTCCGCACTTAACTATTTTGGTGACCTCCGCACTTAACTATTTTGGTGACCATTACACTTGTCTATTTTTGGTGTCCATTGTGCTTGACTGAATGTTGTCACTTGATGATCATGTTGGTGACAATCCAAAAATTGTTTCCTTGTATACTAATGACAAATATGATCCTTTAGGATTATAAATCTCCCCCTTTGGCATTAGTATCAAAAACTGATATGTGCAAACTGAAATGTTTAGTATCTACACCAAGTGTATACCTTTCCAATGACTCCCCCTATGTGCATGCCTCAGTATGTTTCATGTTTCTCCTTTGTTTATTTCCATCTTTGTTCTTTGACATGTTACATATTTTAATATTTTGTACATTTTATCCCTTTGACATGTATACATATAATATCCCCCTTATACATATAGTTTCCCCCTTTCACATATAATTTCCCCCTTTTTTGAAATTAATGACAAAGGTGTAATACTTACAGCTTGTCAAGTAAGTTGGCATGGGATTTTTGAATGTCTTCCATTATCTTCTCCCATTTCTCATGGAGGTTCTCAAGGGTCATGTACTCCAAAGTGAGTATGGCTCCCATGTCATATATACTTTCTATAACAGACATTTCTGGGGTGGAAATCAGTTTTTTTTCCAAAGTCATATGTTTTACCAGCAGTGTGAGATTCAGGAGTAACATAGCATGTAGCTCGGTTACCTCATCTCTGATTCTTCTTTCATCCTTTTGAAGTTCTAGTCTCAACCATTTTTCTTCTACAATCTTCTCATAATGCAACTGGAATGCATTTTCTTCTATTGTGAGACCTTGTGCACTAGCCTTAATAGCTTCATCTATCTTTGCTATCTTTTCACTATGCTCGGTAGTGAAATGCACTATTGAGCACAACTTTTGAACTGGTTTAGCTACTTCTGATAGGATTGGTTCCATTTTAGTTACTAATTCAGAAATTTTTACCTTATGTTCTGCCACGTCTTGGTTGATCTTCTCGATTAGCTTGTATTTACACTTCTTCTCAGCATGTTTCTCAATGACCTTGTCAACATCTACATTCTGTGATGTAATGGCATCGGTTAGAACTGCTAATTGATAAAGTATTGGAGCATTTTGATCAATGTCAGTGTCAGGAACAATCTACAATAATATTTCTTTTGTGCTTTCTAGGAGTTATGAGTTCTTGTGCTCCTTTTTGAGCTTGTCCAGTATAGCCTTCCTCTTGCATAATTCTCCATATTTGGTAAGTGAATCTAGATCCAATCTTCTAGGATCATAGTCTGGTATATCAATGATTTCATCTAATGTTCTTAGATCTTTTCTCTTCTTCTTCTTCTTCTTCTTCTTCTTTAAAATTTGACTGGAAGTAGTGGAATGTAGAGCTATTGCAAGTTCTTTCCCTATTTCTTTTGGTTTAGGTGATTGTGTGGGAGGTGTTGTGCCTTTTGTATACTGCTTGGTATTGACCCATCAATCAGTAGTAGACATATCTACATCAACCTTGTCTATATCTGCAACTTTTTTTTCCTCGGTGTTCTAGTCGGTGGCATCACTCTGTTTTTCCTCTCCACTTGTTTCTTTATGTTCTTCATTTCTATATTTTTTCTTCCCTTGTTCATCACTTGTGTCTATTGGATTTTTTGCATAAGGTTCAGGTGTCTTATCCTTTTCTTCTATAATGATATTGATAGCTTGTATCAATAGAGGCATTTGACCTGGTATATTTACCTATACAACATCTGGTGTTTCCTTTTCCTTTTCCTTTTCTTGATCGGTGGTCACTTTCACATCTTCATCATTCTTGGGCTGATCATCATAATCAATCTGAGTTATATCTTTGATTGTAACATCTATTGTATCCCCTAATGATTGTAAAATTTGAGGTATATCATTCATGGCGTTGATTTCCTTTTTTGTCAGATCTACTGGATTGAAATCCTTGGTATCATTTATGAAGATTTGTTTTGGGCTTGGTGTGACCTCTTTCTCTTCATAGTGAGCTTTCCTGGTAAGAGCTAGTACCTTCTTGGGGGCATTGAATATTTCACTCCAAGTCTCATTACTTTCTATATCAATCTCTACTAATCTACCCTCTAGTACTTTGTAAGCTCTCCTCTTTGCAGAGAATTTCTTTTCATGCTTCTTCATCATTTCATTAATTTATTCAAATTTTGACTTGGTTGGCATGATTGTAACTAGGGATCTTTCCCTTATCTATTTCTTGGTGTGCAATGCATAAGTCCACCTTGCTGATATTATGTCACTAAGCTCTTCTGGCATTTGATTTTTAAACTGTACTAGTACATACTTGTATGAAATCATTTCCTTAATTATGGATTCTTCAATTTTAGTCTAATCTCTGAGAGATAACGTTAGCCATTGTCTTATCTTTTGGTGTGATATTCTCCTGGTGTCGATGATTGATTGTCCAAATTCATCAACTATGTGAGGAAATTTGATATTTTCTGTTTGAACTCCTTGTTCTTTCTCATCCTACTCAGTATCTTCCTTGTCCTCTTTACCTCTGATATATCTTCTTCTTTGTCTCAAAGTTGTTTTCCCGGTTTGAGGATTTCTTGTATAAGTCCTCACTGTATCTTTCTTAATCAGATGTGAGTCTGCATCTTTTGTAGTTTTTCTTCTAGTCCTTGATGTAGCTGTCACATTTTCTACCTTTGCCTTGGTTTGTGGTGCATCTGACTTAGTAGACTCGGAGTCACTCAATTTTTCACCTTCATCAATGGTTGACTGTCCCTTAGTGGCATCTTGTTCCAAATCTTTATCATCTACCAAAAATTTATTCTCAAGTGTTTTATGATCTTATTCTTCTTTTGGTCTAAATTCTTCACTACTAGGCCAGTTTTGATTCTAGCATTAGCTTCTTCATAAGTTCCAAATTTGACCAATGATTTTTCCACTGCTTCATTTAGCAATGCTTCAATAGAATTTGTAGCTTGATCAATGTTGATCTCATAATCAAGTGGTGGTAACCATGTTGTTCTTAATACAACTGGTTTTATTAGTGTGGTGTCGGTATCCACTATGAAACATATGTCATTTTTATAATGTTCCACTAGTTGTGCAGGTATCCTCATTCTCTTCTACATTCTTTCCTTGAACACAGTGAAGTATTCATCCATTACTTATGTGAAGTTTTCCCCTAGAGACTTAATGAATTCACTAATTTGGGCATTGATTGGTCGGATTGTGTCCCAATTGACATTACCGACAGATGGGAAGAAATTTTGAAAGTAGAAGAATGTGCACATAAGGAGTGAACCAAACATACATGAATTAGATCTTTCTGACCTAACAGTCCTCATGTTCTCCTCTAGTTGCTTCAGTAGAAGCTCAAATAAGTCCAGTTGTAGTCCTTTCTTCACAATATTATAGGCATTGTCAACTGCTCCACATGCTATACTATTCAATCTTCTAGCTTGGAATACCTTGTATCCAAGTACACATGCACCAAAATTCATCTCTGGGTCAGTGATTGAATTGAACTTTAAACCTCTATCATCCCATACTACACCTGTCATCTTTTCAATTTCTGGGCTAGAAGGATGTTTTAGGGATTTGGCCTTATCAGTTATTGGATAACCGGTTACTACGTGAATGACATCATTAGTGATTGGTTTTGGTTCATCCAACCACATTTTCCTGTCATGTACTCAGATGAGTAATATCCAAATCCACTCGGTTTTGAACTCTTTTAGAAACATTAAGGAATTTTTTAACCCTTTTACCTTAATGTGTTTATGTTCATCTTTCAGGTTTCCATCTATGTAAATCTTCTTGTAAGCCTCTTCAACCCCAAGATCTTCGATTTCTGCAACTTTATAGTGGATATGTTCTTGGACATCTTCAACTAGAAAAACCCTAGGAGGTATACTCAAGAAATCTCCTTGGTCATCGGGTTGTGAAGCAGCCTTGGGGAAAAATTTATACTTGGGCTCTTCACAGGTAGAGTTCTTGATTAGGTTGACCTTCTTGTCCTTCATATTTTTGATCTTGGAGAAAAATGATGTGGTTTCCATATTTTGTGAAATTAGGGATTTCTCCGTAATGAATTATGAGCTTGGTAAGTCTTGTTACTTACATGATATTTATTGTAGATGTTTAAATCTTTTTGGAATCGCCTTTGAATCTGTTGTTAATAAATCTACAATAGTTTCACTTTTGGTCACTCTACTATTTTCTCATTTTTTCTTTGTGAGTGAATGAGCTCTTCTATGCCCTATTTTTAGAAAATTACCTAAGTGGTGAAATAAATGCTTTAGCTACCACTCAGTAACAATGATGCTAGGGAATTATACCAACTTCATCCTTGGTGAGTATACATTGCTCAGGGTAAGTGACAACTAATTTTTACTTAACACATGTTCACTGACGGTGCTCGGCATGTAGCGAAGACTTGATTTTATTTTTCATGATTATCGATGATACTCAGTTTACATTGAAACTTAGCTCTTATTATGTACATCAATGATACTCAATGTGTATTGACCGATGAGATTGGATTCAAAAATTCATAACAAGTAATACCATAGTGCATCTCCATTCATGCTAATTTGGCATATTATCTATGAATATTGGAACTGATGTAAAATATAACTTTGTAGAGTGCAGTTCCATACTTGTTTTTCTTAGGTGTAGGTGGTGATATCACCAAAGACATTGTATGAGGTGCCATCAACTATGGTGCTTGGTCCAACATCATCTTTTCTTGAATCTTTCCTCCATATTTTATTTCTCATTCTCCTAATATCTTCAATAGTGTTCCCATTAGCAAAAGTTCTTGAATCTATCACTCGATCTTTGTAGTCATTACTTAGATGACCGACCTTATGGAAGTGTAAGCATTCCATTCCAGAGTTAGTCCAGTTCCTAGACCTTCATATCCATTTTATCATGTAGTTTGCAACTATGTTCCCATATCTACCACATGCTATGCAATTTTCCCATGTTTTATAATCCTAAACATATGTGTTATCGACTCTTCTCGGTTGATAAGCATTTTCTTGTTATTTTGGTTTCCATGCTTTCTTTTCCTTTTTCCTGCATTCTGGAAATGTGTGGCCATGCACTTTGCAAATAGAAGAATATTTTTCCATGTAGGATTCCTTATTTTGTTTGTTCACCTTATATTTACATTCATGTGCTTTTTTTCCATGCTTTTTACAGTTATAACATTTTCCTATGAATGTAGAAGTGGATTTAGGAATACCTTTAGCTTTGCTTCTGCAAACATTTGATGTGTGGCCTGGTTTTCCACCATGATTGCATGACTACTTATTTGTTCTTGGATTTGTGTAGACATCTTTTTGATAAGGTCGGTTTGATGGTTCTCCATGCTTGGTATACCCTAGACTGGTATTGTTGTTGAGTCTCCTTTGCCCATTCATAAAATCATCCATTCTTTTTGTACTCTCTTCAGCTTTCTTGATCATGTCATTATGTTGTTGCTGAATCCTTACTTCATGCTTTAGTTTCTCATTTTCTTCTCTTAGCTCACCAATATCTTCCAATTTCCCATTGATTTCTATGTTCACTCGGTTTTCCTCATGACTCATAAGAACTATTTGATTGGTGATCTCATGATGCTATTTAGTAAGTCTCTGTATCTAAGTTTCTCTTGTAGCTTTTCAGTGATCTTCCTCCTATCATCAATATCTAATATCCTTTCTTGTTCATCTTGTCTAGAATTATTCATAACATCAATCATCCTTACCATTTGTGTCTCTTGACCAATTTGTAGTACCTTTACTTGTTTTGTCAGATGTTGATTGATTTCATTCAGACTTGTAATGCTTCCTTTAGATGTGTCTGATGTATTGCTAGATGTGGATCTTGATGACTCAAATAAATCAAGTATCTCTTCTTCATGATGGTTTGTTTCATTGCAGTGAGATTCCATAAATTTTCTTTCATCCAGTATCTCTCTCATATTGATTCTTTCTTCTTTGTATTGCTCATAGAAGATCTGTATCTGTAACTTCTGATTCTCAATATTCTTGTCAAGCTTATACCTTTCCAATGTATGATCTTTTCTCTCAAGTGATTTAAAATTTTCCAAATAAGATATCTATCTCTGATACCAATTTTTGGAATAATGGAATAGTGTGTACTAAGAGGGGAGGGGTGAATCAGTACCCTTAAAACTTTTTATCAATTAACCCTTAGTAATCTTTCTTGCATTACTGACCATATTTATTTTCTACCTTATGCATGTAATATCAAATCATAAAGTTAATTGAATGCAAACATTAATAGAAACATTCATGAAAAGTAGTTACATGACACAAGAATTGGTAACACAAAAAACCCCCATTAGAAGGTAAATACTATGGTGGGGATGAAACCCACAAATCTTCACTATCTACAGAGTGGAAGGTGCTAGTTAAGGCTACAAGTGTGATCACTTCTGATGATATTACCCTATTAGGAATAACATTTTAGACTAGTTAGGTGTACTCAGTTAAGAGATTTAGCAACATTGTTAAGTGTGCACTCGGTTAAGAGATTTACAATAAGACTATTAAGTCCACCTTCTTAAAGGATTTCTTCTATTTGCTACAATTGTTAGAGAGTAGTCAAAAATATTTGTTGACCTAATGGTATGCAATCTTGAATTTTTGATTACAGATCCTTTAAGTTCATAATGTATATGTATAACCTATAGTGATTGATCAATACCTCTGCTCTTCTCGGTAGCCTTGAATCTTGTTCTTCATAAGTAAATTTTGACTTTTGTATCATTCTACATGAAACTCTATGTCTGATCCATAGATGTCTCTTGTGGCTACAATCATCATTTTTTGATTGATTACTACATCTGTTTATACAATGTATTGACCTAATTAGGTTTCACACTTTACAATAAAAACTCTATGATCAAAGGTTTACAACTTGACCTTGATCTCCTAGTTTGCATGTTTACAATCAGTTAGACTGATTAAACAATTACATATGCTTTACTTTTTATTCAAGAAATGGTTTTAAAGCTAAGCATAAAGCTAATTATAAAACTGAAGTGTTTTATCTGAAATGTAACTTAGATCGACATTTCTAGGAAATAAAATGTCTCTCGATAAACTGCTTCTCAGTATGCTTTGTCATATGTGCTCGGTGATGTCTCTGAACTATCTATCGGTTTACCCTATAAACTGTCTTTTGGTGATAGTCTAATTTTGGTGTTCACTGTGCTTTTATGTTTCGGTGACCTCTGCACTTAACTATTTTGGTGACCATTGCACTTGTCTAATTTTAGTTTCCATTATGCTTGACTGAATGATGTCACTCACTGATCATGTTATCGACAGTCCAAAAACTGTTTCCTTGTATACTAGTGACAAATATGATCCTTTAGGATTATCAAAAGTGACTCCTTCTAGGGCCTTTGTGGACTATTTATAGGCTCCTTGGGACCTTTTCTCCATCTCAGACCCCATTTTCCCTCCCATTCTTTCATGTTCATCCTATAAGTCATGCAATCGTCCACAAAAAAATATTTTTTGCATTATTTTCTTGAGGGGGCACACTCTTTTGCTATCATTACTTTAGGGCACCTTGTTTTTCTTTTTCTTTGACGTGATGCCATCCTCGATGCCACATCAAAGAGGGGCACAATATAGATGCCTAAAATCATCCCTTAACATTATAGTTATTTAATTAATTATATTTTTTATATTCTTCCATCTATTTTAATTAAATTTGGTTATTCTTCTACATTATTTACATATAATTTAAAAACCTTATGCCTTAGTCTATTAAATTTTATTTAATACCTTTCCTCCATTAAACTCCCCTAATAAATAAAATTTTAAGTTGTTTATTCCCTCCACATTCTAATATTCTACTAAGCTATGATTAGTCTAAATTTAATTTAGATTAATCCTAAATCTAGACCTATATCCTACCCTATCCCACATAACTCTACCCAAATATACCTATCTATGAATTAACTAAGGTTAATTAAGCTATTTTTTTGGATACCTACACCCATTAGTCTTAATTATTTTTTCTATTAAAGATATATGATTGTATTGATATCATAACAACAGTTACATCTAGGTGTCTAGCTCATGCTAATTATCAAAATGAGAGCCAAAAACATATATAGTTAATTATTGATGACGGATTCTCCCCTTATTAACATAAACACACAACAAAATCAAGAATAAAAATAATTTGCAAAGACATGAAATGGGATTTCTATTATCCACCATGAAATGAGATTACAATATTCTAAAATATAACATGCACTTTTATAAATACAATAAATAGAATATTATGTAAGCCAGAGCCACCAGATGAATAACGCATAACTGCCCTAGACAACCCTACGGGCCTTCAATATATAGGCAATTTTAACCGCCCAAGAAGATTCTAGAAATCAAGCCCTAAAGTTTGAGGCCGACCATCCCTAAGATATTATTATTCATTTTTATTAAATTAGAATAGGTCCAAACAACTTTAGAACCCAAAAATAAATTTTGAAGGAAATTTAACTTTTTCAAGTTCAAGTAGCTTAACTTCTAGAGATCATAAATCATCACCCGTTGACTTGATGGGCCACCACCCCATTTCAAAAATGCCACAAATTTCTCTACAATACTTGAATCGTGCAAGCTCCAGTCAGTCAAGGTTTCAACCCTATTCAGAGCCTCTAAAGCCTTCAAAATTGAGTTTGAATTTTTTGTACCCTGTTGCCAATAGAAAAACATATTCAACATCTACAAAACTAGACTTGATCTGGCACTGAAACTCTACTGGTAGGCCTATATAATCAAATTTAACCTCTAGGGAAGAAAATAGAACATTCTAAGCTCAAAGGAAAAATTACTAAAAATAGTAACTTTTCAGAAATAACAACCCTGCACAAAAGAACCCTTATTGAAAAGAAACCAGAAAAATATTTTTGGGTGATGCAAGATTGCTCTTACACCCACGATGCTCCAGAATCAAACACTAGGAGTAATTTGAGAAGTGACCATGTCACATCTTAGGGGGTCAAAGGAAAACCAAGGTGGTTAACCTCCTCCCTTGATAGTGAAGATGAATCTTCTATAGGTTGTCCTTTCTATTTGACCAAATATTCTTCATATGTCACGTTCCTTGTGCTTCTGCCAACATGACTGTCCAAAATGTCTTCAATATCCTTTGTAGCTGAAGTAGTTGCTGAAATATTCCACTATGCTTATGTGATATGATCCTCAATACATCCCTCATGATATTTTGTCAAACCTAAAATGTTAAATATTGGTGAAATATTGAGTTCACTGAGCAACTCTACTTCATAAGCATTTCCTGAATCATGCTTCTTCAGTATTTTGTAAGGTCCAAACTTCTTCATATTCAAATTATTATATGTTTCTACTGTAAATCTCTCCTTTCTCAAATGAACCATGACTTCATCTCCCCCCTGGAATTCCTTATGCCTCCTTTTCTTTTCTTCCTTAGCATTGTACTGTGTATTCATTTTATTAATATGCTACCTCATCTCCTCATGCAAATCCTTCAAGTGCTCTGCAAAGTCTTCACCTTCAACACTACTTGTCTCTCCATTGTCCAAATTTCTTAATTCTTATGCATTTTTGGGACCAATTCCATACACTATATGGAATGGTGATTTACCAATGCTCCTATTGACATAATTATTATATGAAAATTATTCCTATGGTAAAACCAAATCCCATCCCTTTGGTTTATCTCCATCCAAGGATCTCAATAGGTTTCCCAAACTCCCATTCATAACTTATGTCTTCCCATTAGTCTATGGATGGTGTGATGAGTTGAACTTCAAATATGTCTTCAACTTTTTTCACAAGGTTCTCCAAAAGAAGCCAACAAACTTGGTGTCTCGATCTAAAACTATGCTCTTTGTTAAGACATGTAATCTTACCACCTCCCTAAAAATCAATTCTATGACATGAACAACATCATTAGTCTTCTTGAAAGAAATGAAATGTGTCATTTTTGAAAACCTATCCACCACTAAAAAGATGAAATCATGCCCTCTTTGAGTTCTCGGTAGTCCAAGAACAAAGTCCATACTAATATCCTCCCATGGCTTCTCTAGCACATTTAATGGATTATATAACCCTATATTCTCCTTCACTCCTTTTTCCACCTCACATACCCTACAACCTTGTGCAAACTTCTTAACATCCTACTACAACTATGGCCAATAATAGTTCTCACTAACTAGAGAAATGGTTTTATCTCAACCAAAATGTCCAGCTAGTCCTCCACTATGATTTTCTTTGATTAGATTCTCCCTCATGGAACTCTTTGGAATGCACAAATTACTACCTATGAACAACATACATCTTGCATTATTAAATCAAACCATTTGGTTCTATCTAGAGTAACAGGCTCTTTACAAGCTTTCCAAGCTTTGCCAAAATCTGGATCTTCAGGATACAAAATCTTGAGTTCCTTGAACCCAACAACCTTAATCTACATCTATGTCAGAAAAATTAGTCTTCTGCTAAGGGAATCTATAACCCTATTAGACTTCCCACTCTTGTGTTTCAAAAAAAAAGTGTAACTCTACAAAAACTCAACTCATTTCAAATGTCTTTGATTCAACTTTCCTTGACTATTCAAATATTGAAAAGATCGATGATCATTAAATAAAACAAACTCATTTGGAAAAAAGATAACATCCCCACTTCGTCAATGCTTGAACTATAGCATAGAACTCCTGATCATAAAACAAAATATTTTCTCTTGGCATCAGTCAACTTCTCACTAAAATAAGCAATGGTTTTTCCTTCCTAAGTCAAAACTGGTCCAATAACATTACCACTAGCATCAATGTCTACTTGAAACACCTTGTTAAAATATGGAAGTGCTAAAATAGGTTGTTCTGTAACTTTTCTTTTCAACAATTCAAAACTCTTATCTTCCCCTAGAGTCTAATTAAACTCTTTCCTATCCCCTCTCACTATTTCAGTCAAGGGTCCACAAATACTACTGAAACTTTGAATAATATTTATGTAAAAGATAGATAAGCCATGAAAATATCTTACCTCAGTAGCACTCCTTGGGGTAGGCCATTCAAGGATAGTCTTTAGCTTCTTAGGGTACATTTTTAGACCTTCTCCTGAGACTACAAATCCCAGATACACCAATTCCTTCTTCACAAAATTGCACTTCTTTAGATTAATTAGAAATTTCTCTTCTCTTAACCTCTCAAACACCTTATGCATATGCATTATATGTTCTTCTAATGTCTTACTGAAGATCAAAATATCATCCAAGTAAACAATGGAAAACTTACCCAGAAATACTTTCAGTACTTCATTCATGAGCCACATGAATGTGCTTGATGCATTGGTTAGCCCAAAAGGCATGAATAACCACTCAGATAATCCCTCCTTTGTCTTGAAGGTTTTCTTCCATTCATCTCCTTCTTTGATCATGATTTGGTGATATCTACTCTTTTGGTCTATCTTTGTGAAATGCAAAGCTCCACTCAAACAATCCATAATATCATCCATTCTTGGCAAGGGAAATTTGTACTTGATGGTGATGTTATTGATAGCCTGAGAATCTGTACACATTCTCCATTGCCCATTTTTCTTTGGTGCTAATACCATTGGTACATCACATGGACTCAAGCTCTCTCAGATCAATCCCTTCTATAATAACTCATGCACTTGTTTGTTCAATTCATCACTCTTTGCTAGAGTCATCCTATGGGCTGCCTTGTTTGGGAAAATGGCCCCTAGAATAAAGTCCATTTGATGACTGATCTTTCTTACTGGTGGTAATCCATCAGGTACATTATTAGAAAAAAATATCCTAAAACTCCTCCAACAATTCTACAACTTTGGCAGGTACATCTTACACTTCCTCTTTACCCACTTTTGGAATTAGGGAAAAACACATATGCTCATGTATCATACCTTGTAAGAAATTTCTTCCATTAAATAAACATATTTTAGCATTACTAAATACCTTTTCTCATGTTTCCTTCAATGGTTCCAGCATGTGTCAGAGTCCATCCTTTGTCAAAGAATAAGTATTAGCATGACCATCATGTATGAAATTCTTGTCAAACTTTCAAGGTGTAATACCCTCTCAAATGATTATATTTGCACTTATAGATTGGAAATTTTGACATTATTATGGATGGACTATATGATTACATTTATGTTCATTTGGATAGATCTAGAAGATGATATTCTTAGCTAATATATTGATATATTTATTAACAATAATTATCATTATGCTTAGGAGATTAGGAATTGTCTATCTTCTACTTGTTTATGGAATGTTAGATCTAACCCAAGGATTTGAATTCTAACCTTTGTTATCTATGATGCATCATGATTTATATAAATGTATACCTGTTTGATGTTTTCTCATGAATTAGGATGAAGTCGTAGTTACTCACTTAGCTGAGGTCCACACAATGTATCGATCTTGGTAATTTGGCTACAAATGTCTTATTTTATGTATATATATCTATGCACATGGATCTCTTCTTGGTGATGCAGGTTTTCACATATCGGGCATTGTCTCCACATGGCTTCATAGGTCAGAGCATGTCCTCAAAATCCTTGATTTTTGTTTTTGTTGTTGCGGAGATAGCACCAAGTTCCCGCAAGATTGAGACTACCTTTGATCCTTTTCTCCTGGGTTGGGTATTTTTCTTTTGTTCTGTGTTGGTGGATGGTATCTTGTTATGCTAGCTCAGATTGTTTTATTTTTATTTGGGGATATTTATTATAGTTCTTTGGAATTAATGAGTATTGGTTTGTATGAATGGTAATTTATTCTCGATGGTATACACTATCTCTTATTAAAGGTTTGTTTTAGTATTAGTAAATTCTTTGGAATTAAAATGCCTTGTATTGAGTGTTATAAAGTATATTTATAAATGTATGTTCTATAATAATAATGTTTACATGGGTATATGTACACATAGGCATATGGGTGCACACACACACACACACACACACACACACACACACACACACACACACACACACACACACACATATATTAGTGAAATAATTAAATAATTATGTGTATTTATAATTAAATTAAACCAGGTTGATATAGAGAGCCACAAGGTAATTATTAATATAATCTAGTGTTGGAAGATATATTTACTAGGGTAAAAGTAAATTTACATAAAACTTCCTTAAAATAAATCAATTAGGTATGGTAAAAAAATACCATAGTATAGCTAATAATTAATTCATTTAATTATTAGTCTATTTACTCTATGCTTAAGTTATACTTAGGCAGCTTATAATTCTTTAGGGTTTTCCCCTTTAGGGTTTCGGTATCCTTTTATAAGGACTCACCAATTTTCATTTCATTAAGGAGATTGTATTTTGTAATTCAGTTGTTGATAATATAGAATTTTTATTCTGTCAACATGGATTTCATGTCTCTGGCTTTTTGGCCGCCATAGCTTCTTCTCTCTTCTTCTGTCTTTGCTTCTTCTCTGTGACAGTCTTGCATGCAGGTGTTCTTGGGTGGATTTGTTTTTCTCAAATCTAACATGGTATCAGAGCCATCCTACAGCTGGCTGTTCGTGTTTTGTTGAAGCAAGCAAGGGTTTCAAAGGTTTTCTAGTTTTTCAGAAGGTTTTTGTGTGGATTTAGGGGGACCTTTGTTTCTGGTCACTTTGGGCCCAAACGGACATTACCGTTGCACTCAGAGCGCCCAAAAACCCCAGAATCCATATAAAGCTTGTCCATTTTAGACAACTTGACCCTGAGGCAAAAAAATTTTGGTTTCCAGTGCCGTACAGGCACGAAAACTGAGAAAAAAAATTTAAAAAACCTTGTTTTTAAAAACGCGCGTAGTGGTTTCAAATTGGCACCACCGGCGGGCCACCACCGCCCCACCGGGGCTCAACCACTGCCGACGGCGCCCTCCTTTGCTCTGCGGCCCTAGCCGCCCCCGCCGCCCCTGCGGCCCACCTCCTGGCACCCTCAGCCCCACTGCCCTCCATGGCTCCGCCGCACGGCTCCGCCGCCCTCCGCGGCCCCGCCGCCGCTCCACCTACTCGTCGCTCCAGCCGGCGCCCGCCTCCGGTGGCGCATTTGTGCTAGCCCCCGCGGGCTTATGTGTTTAGGCGGTCGGTCCTATGAGGGACCAGGGGCTTCGGCCCAGCCCCTGCATGCGCCGAGGGGCCAATTTTTTTTAGCCCCAAGGGCTTACTTCTAGCATTTTGAGGCCTTTCTGACCCCCCAGGACTGTTTTCGCTCTATCTTGAGCATCTGGGGGTCTTTTTCTAACTTCCATATACTGTCGGAAAGCTCTTTCTAAGAAAATTCCGATGATGGAGGTTAGGATTTTGGGTTCTGCCATTTTGACAGTGTTTTTTACTGTCAAAATCTAATGTCTATTTTTGCCTTCTGGGAGTCATATCTGGCTCATCCAGACTCCATTTTTGGAAAACCAGATATAGTCAGAAATCTGGTTCAGTGAGCTATTCAGTTGCAGGGGTCTTTTTTCCAAATTTTTCTCCAGGTTTTCTCTCCTCTGAGTTTGGCAATTTTTGCACTCTGGTGGATTGCTTGGGTTTAGAGGTCTTGGGATCTCTTCTACTGTACTTCTGGCTCACTCTCTTTCTGACTTCTGAGCTGGTATGCTTCTTTTGTTGCATCTTTATTCTATAAAAGCACTAAGATAAAGTGCCTTCTTCTGTATATCTGGGATCTTGTACACCTTGTATGGTTTTTGTACTTGCACTCTGTTATAAAGTGCCATGGGGGGTTATGATGATTATGTCATTTTAGGTGCATCCACCTTTGTCAAGTGAGCGTGCCTTCCATGAAATTAGCCCATGCTGTGTGTCAGTGACACCGCCCTTTATCCTGTGTTTGTACTTCTGTTGCACTATTGGTGTTCCTGGTTCTACTTTCTGCAGATGTTTCTGGCATTGCATTTCAGTGTTCCTGTCACCTCTCCCTGTTCAGCATTATGGGGGGGTTCACCTGTTGGTTCTATTGCTTCCTGGTTTGATTGATCAACTCTTCAGACATTGTCTTCTCTACCTGGTCATGCACTTCAGTGGGGGTTCCAGCAGTCTCTTCTAACAGAGTTTTCAGCTACATGCTTCAGAGATGTTTCTTGCTCTTTCTTGTTCCTTTCTCTGGGATATTTTTCCCATAGATTGAAGGCTTAGTTTCCTTCATCTAGTTTATTTTTCTTGTACTTGGGTACCTGATCAGGCCTTGTTCCCGGGACCCATCTTTCCTGCTTTCTGCAGTAGTCTTTAGCTGTTTTGCTTCTCCCTAAGTTACACTTAAGGGGGGGTGTTAGAGTAGTCATATTATAGCTAATAATTAATTCATTTAATTATTAGTCTATTTACTCTATGCTTAAGTTATACTTAGGCAACTTATAATTATTTAGGGTTTCGGTATCCTTTTATAAGGACTCACCACTTTTTATTTCATTAAGGAGATTGTATTTTGTAATTCAATTGTTGATAATATAGAAGTTTTATTCTGTCAACATGGATTTCATGTCTCTGGCTTTTTGGCCGCCATAGCTTCTTCTCTCTTCTTCTATCTTTGCTTCTTCTCTGTGATAGTCTTGCATGCAGGTGTTCTTGGGTGGATTTGTTTTTCTCAAATCTAACAATTTATAATTAAATTAAACCAGGTTGATATAGAGATCCACAAGGTAATTATTAATATAATCTAGTGTTGGAAGATATATTTACTAGGGTAAAAGTAAATTTACATAAACCTTCCTTAAAATTAATCAATTAAGTATGGTAAAAAAATATCAAAGCATTCTTGTGAACATTATGTCTTGGGATAAATTTATATTTAGAAACTAATATGATTCCAAACTATTAACCAACCTTTGGTTATGGATGGTTACATCGGTTGGAGTTTTCCCATACAACCACTCCCTTAGAATATTTATGAGAGAAACTTCTGTAGAGAGAGGGAGGAAATAGAAGGAAAATAATAGGAAATTATTTGAGAGATACTCTATTGTGATATAGGATAGAAATAATTATTTTTAGTCTAGATAAAGAAAGGTAGAGGCTTTGGGGAATATACAGAAGAGAAATTTGTGCTGGTAGAGTCTAAGGGAGTTTGGAAAGTTGCTGGAGTCATCTAAGAACTTCTTCCTCAACAGTTTCTCCATAGGACCCTAGGTAGGATCTATCCTGAAAGAAGATCCTGTTAGAATACTTTAGGGATAACTGAGAGGGGGGGGGGTGAATCAGTTATCAGAAACTTTAAATCTTTATCTTAAACTTATTAATCCAGATTGATACCAAGTAAATGCATATACAGATCACACATCAATTTGGTTATGGGGAAACCAAATGGTAAAAACCCTGGTGGGAATTAGTACCCACAAAGAACTATACTGTTTATAGTGATTCCTGTTAAAAGATCTTCCAACCCTATTAGGAGTTGTACATTACAATGCAGTAGTATAGTGACCTGGTTAAGGGTTAGACCCAGTTAGGAGTCTTTTACAATAACCCTATTAGGGGTGGTGGACTCACTGTCCAAGGACTCAGTGTCCAAGTGGTGAAGGCTACAACCTTCTGGTTATTTGATACACACTATATCAACAAGGTGAACTGTTGTTTGTGACACTGCTTGTCTAATCAGTTCCTTTTATGCACTGATGCTTTAACCTCTTGTAAAGAACTACAACAATATTCTCTATGTTCTGAAGGCTTCTACTTCAATATCTATATTATGAACATATGATAAATATAGCTCTGTTGCTTTAACACTCTGCTATGCTTTTCTAATCTCTGGCTTTCGCAACTTTTCCCATCACAAATGACCTTCTATAAGTACTTCCTCAAAGGAAATGAACATGTCGGCTTTAGGAAACCTTTTAACATGTATATTGATCACTTAAATAACCATGCAACCCTTCATTAAGTTGGCTTAACATAAATTATAACTACTTTACTCAAACCGAACAGACACGTCTTTTCACACAATCCGCTTCACCAAAATAGCTCTAACTAATTATCTCAGATGAATCAAGTCATGCACTTTTAAACATAGGTTTTTAGGTCACTAAAAATCACTAATCCAAAGGTGAAAATCCTAAGGATGAGTGCAACATCCACGGCAAAGCAATCTCTTTCAGCTCTTTCCATGATCTCTGTCATGTTCTAGCATTCACTGGCTGTACCTCTTCAACTGGCTGTATCTTCTTCATACTTGAAGATCTGATCATGCTCTCTTAGAATTAGCATTTAAAAATACTCATAATCTTATCTTCAAAGGCACATATCATTTGGATAAAAAACAAACATACGCTAATCAAAACTATAACAGTATGTTCCTTGCTCTGTCTTATTTTCTGTACTTAGCCAATTTTTGATCTTCTGATAATGTGCGCTGACTCCAAAACTTCATATGAATTTTTTTCCATAATTAAAACACTAAATAAAGTCATATAATTCAGTATAGTCAACTTTCCAACAATCTCCCCCTTTTTCATTAATGGCAACAAAGGAATATGGTGAAGTTACTATTTGAATTTTTATACAAAAACTCTCTATCTTATATCTCCCTTTTATCATATACCAGACTCCATATTCTTCATACACTACTCCCCCTTTGAAATTAATGATAGGTTCTCAAAACACTTCTATGTACTTACTCAACATACATATCAGGATATGCAATCTGCAACTTCTGGATCTCTTTCTCCCAAAATGCAATCAATGAGTTAACAATCTATAGATGGGCGTATAATGCATATTGTAGCTTCTAAATTTTCTCCAAGTCTGTGCTAGGACCTTGATCATATGACATACTCCATATTCTATACATTACTTTATTACAAACTTATAACCTTAGGCGCTTAGCCATTACATTACACAATCATTCATGTTGACCAAAACTGCAGTCGGCTTCCATGTTTTGTTTCTTGTACTGCTGGCTCACTGATCAGTCTGTAACTTTGTTGTACTAATGTTCCATACTATGTGTGTCTGGCTATAGAATGTACATACACCATAGAGTATATACCTAAGCATGCATGCTCTGATGTGATCTCTAACATGTGCGTTGAAGTGTTGATCTATGTATGTGTATGTCTACCTTTTCTATCTATCTATCCTTGTTACACATTGTTGTATATGTTAATATCTATGGTGGGATCTTCTACTAATTTCTTTATCTTTTCTATCATATCCTCTACCTCCTAGATTTTGTTTTTAATGATGGGGTACTTAACTTGCCTGATTCATACAGTCAACAATAATATTTCTTCCTTTTGCTGTAGACTCTTTCAAGGATGCTTGACCAATTTTGAGTGAACTAAGATCAAGAGTAAATTTTCTAACCAATTCACTGAGTCTCTTCTTCATATAATTCTCTTCTACAATATCTGATCTATTTTTCATGACTTCTTCAGATTATATACTCCCACTTACTTATTTACTCCCCATGAGTCTAAGTTTGTTATGGGTGTCAAACTTTACAACAATGATAATGAATTTTCCATCATTTCAGTCTTCTCTTTTTCTGCTTCCTTTTCTGTGATATCTAAAATCAATATATCTTCTTGGTGATATAAAGACTCTCAGCTTCTTGAGTACTCACAAATTTTTCTTCAAAATTGTCTAGATTAATATCCATTGATACTTCAACATTATCAATCATGAATGTGTCCTCCATGTCCTTGGCCATGGGTGCATAATCCTGTGGACTTGTCATAATAGTTTTATCTGCTTCTTCACATGATATTTCAAATTGTATCTTCAATAAATTATGCTCTTACATGAATTCTCTTTTTTTTATTCACACTTAGATGATCAATAATAAGTATCTGCTTCCAAGGATAACATCAGGTCGGCTCCAAAACAAAATCTCCAATGGCTATACTGATATATGTGCTTCCAAGGATAACATTAGGTTAGCTCCAAAACAAAATCTCCAATGGCTATAATGATATATGTGCTTCCAAGGATAACATTAGGTCAGCTCCAAAACAAAATCTCCAATGGCTATACTGATACTCTCACATAGAACACCGCTCAACAAGATTCCACTTCATGAAATTCATGCACTGAAGCATACTGATAAATCGCTTTCGAGATGTTTCAAAGATTTTCTTGATATCAGTCTCTACTAAAGAATGTAATTGTGACACTTTCCTACTTGATTTCAAGTTCTCCTTTGATTATCTAGCCACTTACTCGATTGTTAAGTAATTTTTCAACTAATTTTTGAAACAACGTGTCTGCGCTTGGGCTTCGTTTCAAACTCGAATTACTTTGCTTAACAAATAATGATTATCAATATCCTTTCTTTGTTGATGAGAACAACTGTAATGCATTAATAATACAACTACTAGGGCTTCTATGATCTCCAATCATTTATTCTGACCATAAGTGAGGACTTGGTGATTGCAAAGTAGATTTCCACCATTAATACTTCCATGTAGACACAGAAAGAAACTATAACTTTCGTTCTTTCTCCTGATAACAATTTAGATCGTGTTCTCTTGCATACTTCATCACAATGTCACCAAAAAATTGTAATCCAAGGCGCATACTCGGAGGTGAGTATACCAGCCATGTAGGGGTTCAGAGCTAGAATAGCTCTCCCTAAGACCATGAGGGTCAACTATTTAGAAGTAGAAGATGCATCCACTGAGGATGCATCTGCTAGCTTGTTCTCTTCCTTGTCCTTCTTTACTTCGACCCATATTTTATCTGATTTAGCTTTAGCTTCCACAAACTTAACTTCTCCTTCCTTATCCCATAATGAATCTTCTGACTTTTTAGGACTCTTGTCTCTGTGCTCTAGATCTGTAAAATTTAGAGATGTGTCCAGCTTTTCAACATGAGTGAAAAATGAAAGGAGGTCTGATATTCTTTGGTGTATTGGTGTGAGTTACCAATCTGCACTATCTAGCTGAATGACCATTGTGATTACATAGCTGACATGTAATGTTCTGAGTACTTCTAACATTTTGCTAAGGATAACTTCTTTGGTTTTGTTGATTCTGATTTCTTTGATTATTCTGATTCTTGTTCTTCTAACTTGTTTTACAATTCATAGCTCTATGATCAAATTTATTGCATGAATAACAGTAACCATTGAAGGGTCTTACCTCTTTACAATTCCTTGAAATATGTCCATGCTTGTTAGAGGCATAACAATTTCTGTCAACTGGCTTGCATTTATCCTTAGGTGGTTCAATATTGTCTTCAGTCTGATTTCCAATCTCCTTAGTATCTGTAATGTCCTTTGGTTCTTTCATTCTTTCTTGCATGGAATCAATCTAAATTTGTGCTTCATTGTATCCTATACCGCTGGTATCTCCTTTAACCTTTTGAGCATACAACTATGATTCTATCAGATCCTATCTTGTGTGCAACTTTTCAATATGATTCTTTGCTGCAATCAATTCAGATTCCATCTTATCTTTGTTGTTTCTTAGCTCCAAGATTTCCATGTTTGCTTGTCTCAGTTCTTCATCTAACTGCTTGTTTTCTTTGACTTGATCATCATAGGAATCTTGATTGTTACATAGATTTTCATCTAATTCTTCAATCTGATCCTTCGGAGATGAATTTTCTTCATTCAACCTTTTTACTACTTCTCCCAAATCATTTGAAGAACAATTTCTTAATTCTTTTTTCAGTTTCTTGATAAGTATTTTCATGCCTTCAACTTTTAGTTTTAGATCTTCATTTTATTTTTCATATGTGTCAAGTTCTTCAAGGGTTGCTTCAAGATTCTTTTTTAGGTGTTTCATTTATTCCTTCTCCATGATCTCCTCAAGTGGTTAAACTTCATTACTGAGGACCAGAGCTCTGATACCAATTGTTAGAATACTTCAGGGATAACTAAGAGGGGGGGGGGGGGGNACTTCAGGGATAACTAAGAGGGGGGGGGGGGTGAATCAGTTATCAACAACTTTAAATATTTATCTTAAACTTATTAATCCATATTGATACAAAGTAAATGAATATATAGATAACGCATCAATTTGGTTACGGGGAAACCAAATGGTAAAAACCCTGGTGGGAATTAGTACCCACAAAGAACTATACTGTTTATAGTGATCCCTGTTAAAAGATCTTCCAACCCTGTTAGGAGTCGTACATTACAATACAGTAGTATAGTGACTTGGTTAAGGGTTGGACCCTATTAGGAGTCTTTTACAATAACCTTGTTAGGGGTGGTGGACTCACTGTCCAAGTGGTGAAGGTTACAACCTTCTGGTTATTTGATACACACTATATCAACAAGGTGAACTGTTGTTTGTGACACTGCTTGTCTGATCAGTTCCTTTTATGTGCCGATGCTTTAACCTCTTGTAAAGCACTACAAAAATCTTCTCTATGTTCTGAAGGCTTCTACTTCAATATCTATATTATCAACATATGATAAATATAGCTCTGCTACTTTAACACTCTGCTCTGCTTTTCTAATCTCTAGCTTTCACAACTTTTCCCATCACAAATGACCTTCTATAAGTACTTCCTCAAAGGACATGAACATGTTGGATTTAGGAAACTTTTAAAATGTATATTGATCACTTAAATGACCATGCAACCCTTCATTAAGTTGGCTTAACATAAATTATAACTGTTTTACTCAAACTGAACAGACACGTCTTTTCACACAATCTGCTTCACCAAAATAGCTCTAACTAATTATCCCGGATGAATCAAGTCATGCACTTTTAACCATAGGTTTTTAGGTCACTAAAAATCACCAATCCAAAGGTGCAAGTCTTGAGGATGAGTTCAACATCCATGCCAAATCAATCTCTGTCAGCTCTTTCCATGATCTTTGTCTTGTTCTTGCATTCACTGGCTGTACCTCTTCAACTGGCTGTATCTTCTTCATACTTGCAGATATGATCATGCTCTCTTAGAATTATCATCTAAACATACTCATAATATTATCTTCAAAGGCACATATCATTTGGATAAGAAACAAACACATGCTAATCAAAACTATAACAATATGTTCCTTGCCCTGTCCTATGTTTTGTACTTAGCCAATTTTTGATCTTCTGATAATGTGCGCTGACTCCAAAAATTCATATGACTTTGTTGCCATAATGACAACACTAAATAAATTCATATACTTTAGTATAGTAAAATTTCCAATAGATCCTTCACATGTGTTTTCCATATTATGCGTGTGTGTATATTATTTTGTATTCTCACTTCTCTAGATCAGAGTAAACTCTTAAAAATATTATTGTTATGTTGTTCTTCATTATATGTCAGATTATTTTAGATGGGAAATAATTCTAAAAAGGTGATGGATGTTTATGTTACATAAATTATTCTTTCTATAAGAATCTTTTATAATGATTAATGCTATTTTTGAATCTTTTTTTTTTTTCCTATTTGTATTCCTTTTGATGTACCTTAGGGTGCTTGGCAGCCTTTAGGAACCTTTGGGCATGAGTAGGGAATACTTTGTGATTGGAACATTGTGTTTTGTGTTCATATTTTTGTATACCTCATTTCAGAATTTGGTAAGTGAGATAGGTTTATTTTGAGAGAAATTTTGTTTTGAGGGAGTTTTTGGAAGGGAAACTGGGAGATCTTAACTGGGTCTTCCTCAGATTCTACTTCCCAAGCATCCATCATACCCAGTGTTTCTGTCAAAGTCAACCTGTAACCCACTTTGTGTACTTTACATAGTCTTTCTCCAACTGCGCAGCTCTGGGCACCAACTATAGAGGTTGCATGACCAAGTGTGCAGGAAGTATCCCCAAGTGCACAAGACCTTACCAACTACGTACCTTGAGACCTCAACTATGCAACAACTGAGCCCAACTGCGCAGGATGTTGACCAACTACACAGGATTTCACCAGACTAAGTTTTAGGGTACATAAAATTTTAATTCCTACATACTCTTAATTACTTATACTTTAAGTTACATTTTATGTAATAACTTCCAAGATGTTTTAGACTGGTTTCAGCCTCCTAGGAGTTCAAATAAAGATTCTAGATTTTGAAGGTTTTAGGAAAATTCAGACAACCAAATTTCAGGAATCAACATGTGTTCTGCAACATGATATTGTCATGATTTTTTGTGGTTTGAGTTGGTACCAAAAGGCACTGGATATATGGTTTTGATGAATAATTTATGTTTGGTACATTTTGATGTCTTCTCATATTTTATCTATCATCTTGAATGTCATATTAGGGTTTAGGAATGTCCGGTGGAATAGGAACAATCAATGATCTCCTAAACCCAATCCAATGATGTTAGGATGTTATGATTTATGTTTGGATGAGGTAATTGATGTAATTATGTTTTTGAGAATCTCTTTCTGATGCATTTGATGCAATGTGTATGTGTTTTATCCGTCTGTGTATCTGATTGTGGTTTAGGGTTGTCCAGAGGATTCAGGATAAATAGTGCTTTCCTCAACTCAATTATTTGATGTTGTGATATTGTTATGGATTCTTGTATATTATGATGTTGATTCCTTATGTTATTTTGAGACTTTTTTGGGTAGGGAACCTAAGGACACTAGGTGAGTGGCTCTCAGTGAGGGGTTGAGGCCCTAATTGGTTAGTACTAGGGTAACCCACTGATGAGTTATGTAATCAAGTGATAAAATAAATAAATTAACTGGGAATGGGGTGAAATACACACTAATCAAGATTAATTATGCATCACCCATGCCGCTAGTGCTAGTATAGAATAGGGATGGGAGTGTGAGAAGGTGTCTTTGTGATGGCATGATCAAACAACCTTGTCCCCATGAAAGGTGTTTAGTTCTGCATGTGTCTACTTGGGGACCGGGGCCAAGAGTGGATAGTACTAGGGTAACCCAAGGTGTGAGGGCTATGTGATGACTCTCATATATATTGTAGCTTAGGGTCCCTACCAAAGTGGTTGTCTTTTGGTATTTTTCTATTTCTTCCATTCTGTATGCTTCAGGAAAGGTTATCTCATCCTTAGGAGTATCCTAGTCACTTCCTTCTTCTGTGGATGCTGGTGTTTATCTCCTAGCATAGGGGAGTGGAGCTTTTTGGTATCTACGTGGTTGGGTGGTTAATATTTTTATCAAGGTATTCCTCTCAAGAGTGTAGAAGATCATTGTTGTGCTTTCTCCAGATTTGCAGAAGAAGACTTTTCGTAATGTTCACTATTTGTTATCAATGTAATACAATGTTTGTTGTAACCTCCCATGAGGAGATGAATGTAAACAATATTTATATATACTTCAATTTGATGTAATGGGATGGGTAGATTTAGGGGAAGGCAAGGGGAATATATCTCTATATGTATAATGTAAATTTGAAAAGAAAGGAATGTTTATGTTTGTGAAACTTGGAAAGTAAATTAGAATTATGATGAAACATTATTAATGAATGAAATAGTTCAACATGTTGGCATTATAAATCTCATTCTATTCTTCCAAATTTATAAATTAATTATAAGAAAATCATATCTCAATATGAATGTAATCTTTAAAGTTGTG
This sequence comes from Thuja plicata, assembly GCA_018584345.1. Lineage (NCBI taxonomy): Eukaryota > Viridiplantae > Streptophyta > Pinopsida > Cupressales > Cupressaceae > Thuja > Thuja plicata. Next base: position 8,464,804 of record MU226606.1, read on the forward strand.
TTAAAAGTCATTAGAAGCTTTTGAATGTTAGAAGTTAATTTTGGAATAATTTGTAACACTCCTTTGAAATGATTTTTCTTATGTAAAGAAATCAATCTTAAATTATTTATTCTAAGTATCTCTCTATGGAAGTAATTTTAATGGATAGATTTGTGCATTAGGGAACCTAGGGAGGATTTAAGGTTTAATAAATTTCTATTTAAAAAAAAAAAAGAAATTCATATAGTAATAGCATATATATATCCTAGAGTTACTTTTTTTTCCTTCTCGGTTCCCTGGCAGTGCATGAAAACTTGGTATCAGAGTCCTAGGTTACCACACTAGAACCCAGGGAATATTGGCTCACTAAGCTTAAAAATTTAGTTGCAAACATCAATGATGAAACCTTAAGCCTAGAGTCTAAATTAGGACCCTTAAAATCATCCCTCTCCTTGCTTATGGTAGGATGCCTCCTATTACTCGTGGTGGAAAGAGGGGTACCCAAAACACTGCTCCGAGATCCCACCAATAAATTTCTTAGGAAGAAGAACATTATGAGGAGGAAGGTAGAGGGGAGCATTCTGATAACCACATAGGGAACTTTTAGGGGGTTTAGGTGCATGAACTGTTGCATCAGATTTTGCAGAGATTAGATGCAGGCCATAATATGGGTCAACATGGGGAGTCTAATGTCTCTCACCACAAAGAGAGAGAGAGAGAGAGAGAGAGAGAGAGAGAGAGAGAGAGAGAGAGAGAGAGAGAGAGAGAGAGAGAGAGAGAGAGAGAGAGAGAGAGAGGAGNGAGAGAGAGAGAGAGAGAGAGAGAGAGAGAGAGAGAGAGAGAGAAAGGAGTCTGAGGAGGAGGAATCAGATAGTAGAGGAGGATGCTTTATGTGATTCTCACATTTGGGATCTCCTTAGATCTAATCCACCCCCATTTAGGGGAACTCAGCGTGGTTTCACTGCCAAAACATGGTTACTTGATTTGGAAAGGTTATTTTCCATGCACCCCTATGATAGTAACACCAAAGCTTGGTTTGTAGTCATTCACCTAAGGGAATTTTCCTCTACTTGGTGGGAAATAGAGAAAGAGAAGCTTCACATTGGTATATCCACCTTGTCTTGGGATCTATTCCTAGAAATCTTACAAGATCAATTCCTATCAGACCACTGGAGGAAAGAAAGAGTAGAGGATTTTCACAGTTTAAGATAATTAACCATTTCAATTGATGATTATGAACGATTCTTCTTTGAGCTCAAGCCTTACTCAGGGTATAAGAATGGTGAATCCATGGTTACCCAAAACTTCCTCAGAAGCCTCAATGGTTGAATGGATGGCCAAGTATGAGTCTTTGAACCTCAGAATGTTAATGAAGTAGTCATTAATTCCCATATTGTTGAGCAGAATGCAGCCTTGGTTTTAGGAGGGCAAACTAGCACCCATGGTGGTAACACCCCCCAGTCTAGATCAGGGTACAAAGGGAACTAGTCTCATGGAGTTCCCAGTCCTAAAAACTATCCTCCTTAATCCAAGGGAAGTCAGAACCACCAGAAGAAGAAATTCCAGTATAATAATAAAAATAGGGGTCTCAGTCAATAAATACCCATAACTGACAACACAACAGGCATTATCCAAATTCTCAAATAGCTCAAAGAACACAACCAAATGTTAGCTGAGGTAGTTATCAACAATCTAGTGCTCCTTCATTAGGGAGGAATTTTACTAGAAATATAGGGTGTTATTCTTGTGGAAAAATGGTCATATTACAGTTAATTTCCGTTAGAAAGCAACACTAGCAGCTAGTTATAGACAAGCTGCTTCAGAACCCACAGTGGGTGATGCAAGCAGATCTTACAGAGTATTTGTTGTTTTAGATCAAAGACAAGAAGAACATAAGGGATAAATCATCAAAGCCTCAGGTTTGTTAGGAGGTATTCCTACCACTATCTTGTTTTATTCTGGAGCTAAAGATTCCTTCATTTCTCCTTCTCTAGTTAAACAGTGTGGGTTATCGATAGTTTGGCAGAAAGATAAGTGGCAGGTTGAGTTATCCTCTGGGGAGAGAATAGTCTTTGACTCCTATGTCCAAAATTGTAAGATATGAATAGAACCTTTCACCACCTTAGTAGATCTATGGGTGATTCCTTTAGGCTCTTATGGAGTAGTACTGGGTATGGATTGGTTGGATGTTCACGAATCCATTTTAGATTGTAGAGACAAGAACATTTAGTGTTTAGATGATTTAGGGGAAAATTTGAAGATTTTTGGGGTTTGACAACCCATCTCCCTCTGCATGATATCTGCAATGCAACTCAAGCAATGTATGTGCAAAGGATGTCAGTTGTTTCCAATCTCAGTAAATGACTTGGACATATGGGAAAGAAAGGATGTAATGCTTGATCACCTGTTACTATAGGAATTTGCAGATGTTTTTCCCAAGGAAATACCAGGGATGCCTCCCAAGAGGGACATTGATTTTCAAATAGAGCTAGTGCCAGGAGCATAACCCATCTCTAAAGCTCTGTATTCCATGACCACACAAGAACTAGCAGAACTTAAGCTATAGTTAGAAGAGCTTTTGGGGAAAGGGTTCATCAGATCTAGTGTGTCCTTGTGGGGTGCACCAGTGATATTTGTAAAGAAGAAGGATGGGCCTCTCTGATTGTGTATTGATTATTGTTAGCTCAATAAGGTCACCATTAAAAATAGGTACCCTTTGCCTCGCATTGAAGATCTATTTGATCAAATGAAAGGGGCAAAGGTATTTTAAAAAATTGATCTTGAATTAGGGTACCTCCAATTAAGGATTCATGAGGTAGATATTCACTGTACAACTTTCCATACTTGATATGGTCACTACAAGTTCATGGTAGTACCATTTGGGCTGAAAAATGCTCCCTCTATGTTTATGAGCTTGATGAACAGGGTTTTCAGAACCTATTTGGATAAATTTGTGATAGTTTTCTTGGATGACATACTAGTTTTTTCCAAAACATTTGAGGAGTATGAGTATCATCTTCACCAAGTCTTACAATGTTTAAGAGAAAACCAACTTTATGCCAATCCCGAGAAGTGTGAGTTTTTCCACATAGAGGTTCAATACTTAGGACATGTCATCTCAGGGAAAGGCATCATGGTTGACCCAGCAAAGATTCAGGCCATAGTGGAATGGCCAACTCTGACTAATGTCTCAGAGGTTCACAGTTTTATGGGCTTGGCAAGGTATTACCTATGATTTTTCCAAGGATTCTCCTGGATAGCCCACCCCATCACTTCCTTGGAAAGGAAAGGAAATAAATTTTTGTGGTTATAAAAGTGTGAGGCCTCCTTCCAAAATTTGGAAGAAAAATTGACTAGTGCTCTAATCTTGACAATTCCTGACCCCTCAGGAAATTTTGTGGTTTGTATGGATTCTTCTCTAGAAGGAATAGGGGCAGTCATAATGTAGGAAGGACAAGTTACTGCATATGAGTCAAGGAAGCTAAAGGACCATGAACTTAACTATCCCACCCACAACCTTGAGTTAGCAACAGTGGTCCATGCCTTAGTAAAATGGAGGCACTTTCTGTTGGGTCACAACTTTGAGATTCATACAGACCATCATAGCCTTCAGTATATTTTCACTCAACCTAACCTCAATGCTAGACAACATAGAGGGATGGAGTTCTTATGTGAATATGATTTTGAGGTTAAGTATATTAAGGGGAAATTAAATGTAGTAGCTGATGCCCTAAGCAGGTGGAGGCATGGGTTGTCAGCTCTCACTTTTAGCACTGATTTAGTGAGTCAAATCCAACAAGCCCACACTTATGATGCATGGTATCAATAGGTAAAATAGAGTTGGAATCAGGAAGACCCTTAGAGGGACATTTTTCTGGATACTCCTTGGATCCTATGGGGTTTTTTTAGCAACAAGGTTGAATCTATATACCTTTAACTAGAGATCTTTGAATGGTTATCTTAGCAAAAAGTCAAAGAGCACCCTATTCATCCCATCCAGGAGTGAAGAAAATGTTTTCTAATCTACGCCAGTTGTACTATTGGTCAGGACTGAAGAGGGACATAGCTGACTTCGTGGAAAGTTGTCTAGAGTCTCAGAGGGTGAAAGTAGAACATCAGCATCCAGCAATCCTCCTTCAACCTCATCTTGTTCTAGAATGGAAGTGGACTATTATCTCCATGGATTTTATTATGGGGCTCCCTATTACCCCACGAAGACATGATTCTATCATGGTTACAATTGATAGACTTACCAAGGTATCTCATTTCTCTCCTATATAATCCTCATATACAATAGCATCCATGTCCAAAATATTTTTGAAGGATGTAGTAAGACTTCATGGGATTCCTAGGAACATTTTTTTTGATCAGGATTCATTTTTCACCTCTTCACTTTGGACTTCCCTTTAGTAGGCCTTAGGAACTCATCTCAACTTTAGTTCATCTTATCATCCAGAAACTGATGGGCAGACCGAGCGGGTTAATTAGGTACTCAAAGATATGCTTGGAATGTATGTTACAGATAGATAGACCCATTGAGAGGACTGCCTTTATTTGGTGGAGTTTTCTTATAAAAATAGATACCATAGCTCAATTGGTATGTCTGCCTTTCATGCCTTGTATCGTCATCCATGCTGCACACCCTTGAGCTAGGACCGTTTGGAGGACATGGTACGTCTTGGTCTAGAGATGTTGTAGGACATGGAGCAGCATGTAGGGCAAATTAGAGAGAATATTGTGGCAGCACAGGATAGGCAAAAGAAATATGTAGATGCTCACAAGACTGATGTATAGTTATCTCTTGGAGATAGAGTCTTCCTTAGGGTGAATCTGCAAAAGAGTCCAATTTGATATAGAAAAGGCTCCAAGTTGGTACCCCCATTTGTTGGACCTTTTGAAGTACTGGAAATGATAAGACCAGTTTCTTATCGACTTTCCTTGCCACCCAACCTTGCTCGTATTCATGATGTATTTCATGTTTCAATTCTTAGAAGGTATATTCCTAATGTGACTCATGTATTAGACTAGTATTCTTTACAGGTAGCGGACAGGCAGCTGGCTTTGGAACCCATGCGTATTATACAGCAGTGGACATTGATTCTTAGAGGTCGCACCATAGAGAAGGAAAGGGTCCAATGGAATCCTAATGATGAGGCCTCGACAATATGGGAGGATGCTGTTAGACTTAGAACTATTTATCCTTATCTATTTGCAGGCTTCCAGGAGTAAGCCTAATTCTAGTGGGGAAGGATTAATACCCTCTCAGATGATTATATTTGCACTTATAGATTGGAAATTTTTACATTATTATGGTTGGAATATATTCTTACAGTTATGTTCATTTGGATAGATCTATAAGATGATATTCTTAGCTAATATTTTGATATATTCATTAATGATCATTATCGTTATGCTTAGGAGATTAGGAATTGTCTATCTTCTACTTGTTTATGGAATGTTAGATCTAACCCAAGGATTTGAATTCTAACCTTTTTTTATCTATGATGCTTCATGCTTTATATAAATGTATACATGTTTGATGTGTTCTCATGATTTAGGATGAATTTATAGTTACTCACTTAGCTGAGGTCCATACAATGTATCGATCCTGGTCATTTGTTTGCAAATGTCTTATTTTATGTATATATATCTATGCACATGGATCTCTTCTTCAAGATGCAGGTTTGTAGGTACCAGGCATCATCTCCACCTGGCTTCATAGGTCTGAGCATGTCCTCAAAATCCTTGATTTTTTTTGTTATGAAGATAGCACCAAGTTCCGGCCAAATTGAGCCTGCCTTTGATCATTTTCTCATGGGTTGGGTATTTTTGTATTGTTCTGTCTTGTTGGATGGTATTTTGTTATGCTAGCTCGGATTGTTTTATTTTGATTAGGGGATATTAATTATAGTTCTTTGGACTTAGGTTTGTATGAGTGGTAATTTATTCTTGATGTTATGCACTATCTCTTATTAAAGGTTTTTTTTATTATTAGTAAATTCTATGGATTTAAAATGCCTTGTCTTGAGTGTTATAAAGTATATTTATAAATGTATGTTCTATAATAATAATGTTTACATGGGTATATGTACACATAGGCATATGGGTGCATATATATATATATATATATATATATATATATATATATATATATTAGTGAAATAGTTAAATAATTATGTGTATTTATAATTAAATTATACCAAGTTGATATAGAGAGCCATGGGGTAATTATTAATTACATCTTAAGAGTCAAAGTAACTAGAATATAATCTAGTGTTGGTAAATATGTTTACTAGGGTAAAAGTAAATTTACATAAAACTTCCTTAAAATATATCAATTAAGTATGGTAAAAAAATACCAAAGCATTCCCATGAACAACTTATATGATTCCAAACTATTAACCAACCTTTGGTTATGGATGGTTGCATCGATTAGAGTTTTCCTGTACAACCACTCCCTTAGAATATTTATGAGAGAAACTTCTGTGGAGAGAGGGAGGAAATAGAAGGAAAATAATAGGAAATTTTTTGATAGATAATCTATTGTGATATAGGATAGAAATCATTATTTTTAGTCCAGATAAAGCAAGGTGGAGGATTTGGGGAATATACAGAAGGGAACTTTGTGCTGGTAGAGTCTGAAGAAGTTTGGAAAGTTGCTGGAGTCATCTAAGAACTTCTTCCTCAATGGTTTCTCTACAGGACCCCAGGTAGGATCTATCATGAAAGAAGATCCTTCACATGTGTTTTCCATGTTATGCGTGTATGTATATTATTTTGTATTCTCACTTTTCTAGATTAGAGTAAAATCCTAAAAAGAGTACTGTTATGTTGTTCTTCATTATATCTCAGATTATTTTAGATGGGAAATAATTCTTGAAAGGTGATGGATGTTTATGTTACATGAATTATTATTTATGTAAGAATCTTTTATAATGATTTATGCTATTTGGTAATCTTCTTTTTTCTTATTTTTATTCTTTTTGATGTAATTTAGGGTGCTTGGAAACCTCTAGGAACCTTTGGGCATGAGTAGGGAATACTTTGTGATTGGAACTTTGTGTTTTCTGTTCCTATTTTTGTATACCTCATTTCAGACTTTGGTAAGTGAGATAGGTTTATTTTGAGAGAAAGGTGGTTATGAGGGATGTTTTGGAAGGGAAATTGGGAGATCTCAACTGGGTCTTCCTCATATTTTTCTTCCCAAGCATCCATCATGCCTATTTTTTCCCACAAAGTCAACCTGCAACCTACTTTGTGTACTTTACACATTCTATTGCCAACTGTGTAGCTCTAGGCACCAACTATGTAGGTTTCATGAACAAGTGCATAGGAAGTAGCCCCAAGTACACAAGACCTTACCAACTATGCAGAATCAAGGCCCAACTGTGGAGGATGTTGACCAACTATGTAGGACTTCACTAGACTCAGTTTTAGGGTACATAACATTTAAGTATAAGCTACATACTCTAAATTACTAATAATTTAAGTTACATTTTATGTAGCACCTTCTAGGATGTTTGAGAGTGATTTTAGGCTCCTAGGAGTTCAAATAAAGATTCTAGATTTTGAAGGTTTTAGGAAAATTCAAACTTAGCCAAATTTCAGGAATCAGCATGTTTTCTGCAACATGATCTTGTCATGATGTTCTGTGGTTTGAGTTGGTACCAAAAGGCAATGGTTATATGGTTTTTTATAATAATTGATGTTTGGTACATTTTGATGTCTTCTTATGTGTTATCTATCACCTTGAAAGTTAGACTAGGGTTTAGGAATGTCTGGTGGAATAGGGACAATCAATGATATCCTAAACCCAATCCAATGGTGTTAGGATGTTATGATTTATGTTTGGATGAGGTACTTGATGTAATTATGTTTTTGAGAATCTCTTTCTGATGCATTTAATGCAATTTGGATGTGTTTTATCCATCTGTGTATCTTATTATGGTTTACGGTTGTCCAGAGGATTAAGGATAACTAGTGCTTTCCTAAACTCAATTGTTTGATGTTGTGATATTTTTATGGATTCTTGTATATTATGATGTGGATTCCTTATGTTATTTTGAGACTTTTTTGGGTAGGGAACCTAAGGACACTAGGTGAGTGGCTCTTAGTGGGGGGTTGAGGCCCTAAGTGGCTAGTACCAAGGTAACCCACTAATGAGTTATGTAATCAAGTGATAACATAAATAAATTAATTGAGAATGGGGTGAAATACATACTAATCAAGATTAATTGTACTCCACCCATGCCACTAGTTCTAGTACAGACAAGGGATGGGAGTGGGAGAAGGTGCCTTTGTGATGGCGCGATTGAACAACCTTGTCCCCATGAAAGGTGTCTAGTTCCGCATGTGTCTACTTGGGGGCCGGGGCCAAAAGTGGCTAGTACCAAGGTAACCCGAGGGGTGAGGGTTATGAAATGAAAATAATCTAGCTTGTAGCTTAGGGTCCCTACCAAAGTGTTTTTCTTTTGGGATTTTTCTATTTCTGTCATTTTGTGTACTTCGGGAAAGGTTATCTCATCCTTAGGAGTATCCTAGTTACTTCCTTCTTGCGTGGATCTTGGTGTTTATCTCCTAGAATGGGGGAGTGGACCTTTTTGGTATCCATGTGGTTTGGTGGTTGATATTTTTATTGAGGTGTTTCTCTTAGGAGTGTGGAAGATCATTGTTGTGCTTTATCCATATTTGCAGAAGAAGACTTTTCCCAATGTTCACTATTTGTTATCAATGTAATAGAATGTTTGTTGTAACCTCCCATGAGGAGATGAATGTAAACAATATTGATATATACTTAAATTTAATGCAAAGGGATGGGTAGCTTTAGGGGAGGGAAAAGGGGAATATATCTCTCTATGTATAATGTACATTTGAAAATAAAGGAATGTTTATGTTTGTGAAACTTGGAAAGTAAATTAGAATTATGATGAATCATTATTAATGAATGAAATAGTTCAACATGTTGGCATTATAAATCTCATTCTATTCCTCCAAATTTATAAATAAATTATAATAAAAGCATATCTCAATATGAATGTAATCTTTAAAGTTATGTTAGGATCATTAAAAGATTTTTAATGTTAGAAGTTAAAAGCAATCGATCTTAAATTATTTATTCTAAGTATCTCTCTATGGAAGTAAATTTAATGGATTGATTTGTGTGTTAGGGAACCTAGGGAGGATCTAAGGTTTAAAAAACTTCTATTTAAAAAAAAAAAAATTAAAAAATTAGATAGTAATAACATATATGTATCCTAGAGTTATTTGTTTTCCTTCCTGGTTCCTTGGCAGGGCGTGACAGAAGGCCTTCCCATAACAAATGACATGCATCCATTAGGATGATATCGCAAAGCAACTCATCTTGGTAACTTCCAATCTTGAACTTTACTAGGCACTGCTCATTGACTAGGACCTCGTGTCATCCTGCACCCAGTAAATTTTGTATGGACGTGTTTGTTTTTTCCTTTTTAGATTCAACTTTGTGACCATTTCTTATGATATTAGATTATAAGTGCTTCCACCATCAATAATCACATCACAACACTTATCCTCGTACTTGCATATAGTGAAAAATAGGCTCATCCTCTGGCCTGAGCTCTTGTCTTCATTTATCAGGATCCTCTTGACAATTAGGGTTTCTCCTCTCTCAAGATCATCTGAGTGTTCTGACTAAGCTTATTCATTTGTATGTGCAACTCGTGCATTGCCTTCAATTCTCTTGTCTGTACTTTCTTGACGCTATGGGATTTCATAGGCTCGATGTCCTTCTTTTATGAAATGGAAACATTTCCCAGGAAAACCTCCTCTAACTAGTCCTTTCCCTCTTCCTCTTACTCTTTGATCCCTATTATTTTGATCACACTAATGATTGAAATTTTTTGCCCTCTAATTCTGAATAATACTTGACTCGTCATTCTTTTTCTAATATTCATTTTGGCCTCCATAAGACCATCCACCAGATCCTCCACCATGTCCTCTTCCAGCTTGCTTTCTTTCAAACTTATTGTTTAGCTTATCTTCCACTCTTGGGAAAAAATGGTATGCCTCTTCAATAATGGTCATTCTATCCAGACTCAAATCATCCCGAATACTCATCCGAAATACATAAAGATAACGGGAAACTTTTTCCTTCTGAGGTTTTGCATGACCTTTTCAAATGAGAACTCGGTATAACTCTTCTTTATACTCCTCCATATATTTTCCCTCTTGTTTCAACCCTTGCATTTTCTTCAGGAGACTAGGCTCATAATGAATAGGAATGAATTATCTCTTTAAATTCTCCACCTTTTGATCCCATCTTATAATTTTCTCCTTTCCTCTTCTATTCCTCTCCTCTGAATCTCATGCCACCAAATTTTTGTTGGAAATTTGGTTAAGTAGGATATTATGATGTTGTTATTATGGAAACATATACCCATTCTAGAGACAAAATTACTTGAAGATACAGTTTTGTATGTTAGTTTTGTAAAATTGTTTATGTATAACAATCTAAATAGAGACTATTTTGGTTAGCGAGGTTTATAGAAGTAATTCCAGAGAATGTGAGCTTGAGTAAAGCATATATGAAGTATATTGAAGCTACAAATATGATCGCTTGAGTGTATAGACAATAAAAACAAAGTTATGATTGATTTACTAGAGACAGTGCAAGCCAACTGAACAAAGCATCGACAAGTATTTAGTAAATTTTGGTTAAGGGATTATTTTTTTCTTTTTAAAAATGACTTAACTAGTTAGGGATGACATCCTAGATGTTAAACCTCAGTCAGCAAAGAATGATATTATGTGACCCAAATTAAGTATTGTATTTTGTATAAAGGAAAGTAAAATGAGAAGTTCATTTTGTAACAAGACTTGAATGATAATGGATGATACTATGAGCAGTATTCATGTGATATGTGAACTTTAATTTTAGTTCAAAATAGTGCAAGTTTTGTGAATAATTTAACAAATAGATCAGAATATTGAAGATATTTAGCAAGCAACAAAATTTTTGTAAGTCATATTTTGTATTAAGGACTATCATCATATATTTCATATTTGGGCAGTGGGCTCACCTTGCATACAGTCTTATTTTTTAATACCAACTCCTAACAGATTTGAGGCTTCTAACAAGGCATAGTCCTCTAACAAGAAAAATGATCACTAAAATTGTAATAGACTCCTAATAGGGTCAAAATCTTGTGCGAGATCCTTTATTAGTGGATCATCTTGTGATTACCATCTCCACTGGGGTTTTCCCTTGGCCAGGGTGTTATATCTTTTTCTTGTAGAATTAGTATGTAGCAGTGAATGCATAACTCTTTAATTCCCAATTTAGATTCTCATAGGGAAAAGGCTAATTAAAAAGGATGAACATCCTTCTACACTTTGGGTTCCACAAACCCAGGTGGGTGCACCTTCAACAGAGTACTATCTTTTAGTAATTCTCACAGTGGATTAAGGATTCATGATCCTTCTTCATTTTAAGACACCAAGCTTAGGAAGGCTAACCTATTGATTCTCTCTTCAAGGATTCACAAAAGTGAATTGTACTGAATACAATTAGCTAGACATGTACTTAAGATAACATAAATATAAAGATTGATTAATATTGGATTGATGATAACAACCACTTGTCAAAATTTTGGCCAGTTCCTAATCATGGGTCATAGAGTCAGAATAAAACATACATACACTAGGGATAATTAATTGAAATACAAATAAAACCTCAGATGGAATGTGTTAAAAACTATCTTTTCATCCTCACACCCCTGTGTCAAATTCCTGCATAAAACCTAACCCTCTGTAATTATCTGCAAGATTTAAACTCTCCTTGAAAGTAACTCACAAACAATCACATAGCTACCTTATAACCATTACATTTAAGATACCTTACAAATTAAACATATGAGAGCTAATAGTAAATTAAAAAATACATCATTAGTATAAAAATGGAGATTCCATTGTAGTTTATTTATATAAGCCTGATCTTAGTACATTCAAATTGATTCAAGACCAAATCCTAGACACAATTCAGAAGTCTGCCTTGTAGTCTTATTTTTACCATCTTCTTCAAAATATTACAACTTTCTATTTATAGATAGCCCTAGTCATCTTGGAATCCTTTTGGAAAATAAGGATGCAACAAGCTTCGAATGACTAGGCCATAGGACAAAACATACATTTCACAGATGAGACAAAAATTAGGTGGAGAGAATAACAGTTCTTTGTTACAAGTTATGCAATCCTTTGTCTTATGACCGCCTGAATGCTTGCAAATGCCTTGAGGTTGTTATGTCCTTATCATCTAGGATTTTTCATCTTCATTGATGCAAAACTTTCACTTGCCTTTGTCCAGACAACTAGGCATCACTAGTGCTCGTTGTCACTCCTATACTACTACTTTCTATTATTGGAGTGACAATACCATAATTGCTAATCCAGGAGGTAATCACCTCATCATCTGGCCAACTGAAGTTGAGAACCTCATATTTTTGGTTGTTGAACTCCTCCCAGTCATCACTGGCCTTTTAAATCTCTAATTCCCAAGATTCAAAAAATTCCTTGGACTTGTTGAGAATGTCAATAGTTAACACAAACCAACCTATGTTTTCCAATGTAATAATACTGTTTGTCCTATTGGTTAGTGTTTCATTCAATTTCCTTAGACATAGGGCTTCATTCTTTATGTTTCCATCCTTTTTTAACATATTGGGAAACATGTCATATCTATCTCTAGATAATTCACCTCTTAAGGTCTCTATCCTTTTGATGATCATGTTCTTCTTGATATCCAGGTCAACCATCAGTTTAAGGCATTTGTAGGTCCTTATCAAGATGATATCAATATTATTTTGTTCCTTTGAGGTAGAGTAAAAATATTTTACATGGGCTTTCTTCCCTTTCCAATTATCAATTATCAAGTCCCAATGCTCTTTATCTTCATCATGTTTGCTAATTATGCTGACAATCTTCTTTCCCATTAAATAAAGGTTGGAAAGATTGGCTTCACTAGCACATCTCTTGAGGTTAGAATTTATTTTATCAGAATGCCTCTGCTTCACCAATTCCTCATCTTCTTTATATGCAGGGGAGTCCTCAAGATCCCTTTTTCCTTCTTCCTCAAATCTTGATCTTTCAGTAATCAATCTGTTCTTTTCAGCTTCTAGCTCTGCTCTCTTAGCATCAATAATCTCTTGAGTAGTAGGACTTAATGGTGCAAGGGATGGGGTGTAAGTCAAAAAAGGAATGGACATTGAGGGTTGGTGAGGTTCCTGAGAAATCATCACCTGGGGCATTAATTGAACTGTTTGCCTCCCTTCCAGAACTGCTATCATGTTGTCCTTTTGTGGGCACTTAACCCTTTCATCATTATAGGCCTTCAGTACAAATTCATACTTTTTGTTTAGGCTATTATAAGCCTCTTTCACCTTTTCAACCACCCTCAGGCTCAGGTTAGATATTTGTAAGACAAGATTTTCTGCTTCAGTTCTTGAAGTATTAGAAACTCTTTTCACAATGAGGCTTCCTATATCCTCAATTTTATCATCTTCCTTCAATCTTATTTTTTCTTTCTTCTTCAATGACCAGATTTCCAAGGCTGCATGAGCTTCAGTAAACTAAACACCAATTGATGTCCCAGTAGTGCTAAGTGGTTTTGCCTCTTTTCTGGCAGCATAAAAAACAACCACATCAGCTAAGTCCCACTGAGGTAGGATGAGGACTCCCTATTTATTGACAAATTATCTACCCTCTTTAGGGGTGATCTTATCAAATCTAGAGACTAGCTCCTGCTTAACCTCCTTTTCTATATCATCTTTAGTATAATTTGGCTGAGCTTCTTGTAACTTTTGGCATTTATTATTGAATTCATCAATGTGAATTCTCCATAGAAACTTAATGAATGCCCTAGTCTTGACAAAGTTGTCATCTGACAAGAACTCCTCACCGACTTTCTTAGTCATGGGGTCTAGTTCTTTACCTATGAATTCTGCTAGTGTGAGGGCAGCATTTGTATGCCTAGGTGCCTTTGGCGTCCCTTCTTGCAACTCTTGGGAAGTAACAAAAACTTTTCAGGTGTTCCTCATTTGAACCAATTGCTCAGAAATGGCTTGGTCATCAAAATGCATAGGGGACTAGGAGGGAGAGTACAACTCACTCTCTTTCTCTTTTCCCTCCACCTTTTGTCTCTTGGGAGAGGGCACTTCTTGGGCACTAGTACTTGCCTACCTCTTTACTTTATGCTAAGAATGTTTATCAACTTTGGGAATGATAGTAGTGTACCCTCTCCTCTTGTATACCACATAATTCCCTAGTGGGACTACTCTCCCTTGTTGAATTTTACTCAAAATAGCATGAGCCTTTTTTGGCTAAGCTTCCATTATCCTTTGTCTCTTCTCATTTAGGGTCTACATGATTCCCTCAAATAAAATCATTCGAAGACTCAATTTTCTTGGCCCAAGGGAAAAACTCCTTCAAAGGATCATAAGATTTGTCAAAATTGTGTGCAAAGTCCAATGACTTCTTGTACACCAGCCATTTTTCTTTCCTGATCTCCTAGTCACCTAGGTAAAAAAAATTTCTAATAATATCCTTGGGGTAATTAAACTAATGCTCTAATGTTAAGCACTTGGTTCTTTTTCTAAACATACCCATTATAAAATCTTCATTATCTACACACCTAGATACATATGTTTCTAAGTGATAAGGTTCAAAATACTTATCAAATTGTATCCACCCACCCTTTATTATGATGAAATGATGGGTTGTGGTGAGTGTAGGGAAAATGTTTCCCTTGATTTTTCCTGCTAGGGCTTCCTCATGTAGTCCACCCAATTGTCTTATAATCTTTGCTATCCCAATCTTAAGAGAGACTCTATAGGGAAGCACATTAGGGGTTCCCCTGAATCCATAAACCCTTATTACTATAGAAACATGGTACAAAATAAAATCTCCCCAATTATGGAAAATCTTCAATTCTAGGGAAAACTCCATAGGTCTCAAAAGCCTCATCATATCAGTGTGGATCATAGCATTTTGATTGCAAAACAATGACCTAAGCATAGTGGAAAAAACCTTATCAAAGTAAACTTAACTAGCTTCTTTTCTATCCCATGATAGATCAACACTCCACATCTGAACATGAAAATCTTCATTACCTTGGAACTTAGTCAATTCCATCTCTTCCTCAAAGAATTCAGCATTATTGGACAAGAACATGTGCATCATAAGGGAATACCATCCCATTGGTTTAAGTATGTTGTTGTCCTTGATTCCTGCCAAACCTTCATGCATTTGTTGGGCAATGTAAGATGCAAAGTCAAAAACTACTGATAGGTGGGGATGTAGAATCTAAACCACCATGAGCATTATGTGGACATGCATTGTTACTTCTTGATCTTCTCCTAGAACTTGGCATAGTGCACTATACATTTTCTTGGCCTTGCCATTGAAGTAATCCAACTTGAATGGCTCTAGTGTGTTAGGCTCTACTACAATCAAGTCTCCTATCTTGTTAAAGTACCCTTTCAAAGACTCATTTCTGTAATATTCCCTCTAGGTTTGGTATACTTCCTTAAAGTATTCAAAGTCAATATCATCCATTTGTATTGAGGTATCACTCAACTTGAAGATTCTTCTAATTTCATCAGCTAAAACAGTCAACAAGACATTTCGCTTTGTATCCCTAACAACACTAGATACTTTGTCATAAGTGTTGGCAATCAGAGTGAACAAATCTGTATCCATAAACACCCCAGGAACTATCAAATTTCCTACATCCAAGTCCCATATGTTACAATCTAGGGTAGGAGCATTTCTTTAGCTATATGCAGTTCTAAACAGAGTAAGACCATTAAAATTGGTTTTAACATCTTTGTCCCATCTACCCGAATCATACGAGCCTTCTCTTATTTTGAAATGGGGATGTGTTGGAACTATTCTCTTGATTTGGGTTGCATCACCCATGGATCCTTTCAATTGTTGCAACAGATCCTCCCTAACATTTCTCTTTTGGTAATCTACTTCTCTAGAAATTTCAATCCTAGGGGCCATTCTAAACCTAAGGATTTTTTCTAAGATGAAATTCATATTTTGAAATGACAAATCTGAAAGCCTTTTGAACTACAAATCTTACTAGGAACCTAAATGTTGCTGAATAAGAGAAAACTTACCCGTTCTACAATTTTATCATGTGGAGCTGAGTATCTCTGCAATTCTATTCTTTGCTCGAATGACTTTGGTGAATTATTATGACTTCAAGTCGAATTAACCAATTTTACCACTTCAATCAAATCAGTCATTCATATTGAATTCAACTAGAGTAGTCACACGTTGTGCAATCATTTTTCCTGCTTCAAACTCGCATCTTAATGGCTCACTAGAGCTTATTTTAACAACTTTGAATTTAAACAGTAGATCTTAAACATTATCTTCTTCATCTGACGGCTATCTTATTTTCTAAGAAACAACTGTTTACTCTAGACACGTGTCAGCACCGCTTAATCACTTGTCCATTAGATTCTATTCACTTTTCCTCTAAGTGATTAAGAGAACTATCCAATCCTTTTACACTTGCAGCTTTATTAACATAACTTTTGCGCTATACTAGACCCACTTTTTATGCCACACATTGCGTAGACTTAATCGCTTACCCATTAGATGCTGAGCACTTTACCTCCAAGTGATTAAGCCAAATGTTGATCTTTTCTGTAGATGTTTTTCCTTTAACTCCACCTTTATGACCTTAGCTAGTCCCACTAGGACACGCATCAGCACCGCTTAATGGCTTAGATGCTAGATATTGATTACTTTGTAGTTAAGTCATTAAGCTAACTGTCGGATGAAAAACAAGTTAACGATTCTTTAATTATTGCCTGCTCTGAATAACTGAGTCCACCTGCTACCAGATGTCAACACCACTTAATGTCTTTACTGATAGATGTCGAGCATCTTGAGTATAAGAAATTAAGCCCACCATTAGATCTTTCCAAACTTTAGTCACCTTTATGTTGTCTGGGACCGGACCAACATCACTTCCCTTAACACACGTCAACACCACTTAATCTCTTATCCATTACATGTTGCACACTTTTCCTTTAAGAAATTAAGTCTACCGTCGATTATTTCATGACTTGCCCACTATTTAGTTGAGAACCTTTATGACCACCGACCCCACTAGGACACGCATTGCTTAGACTTAATCTCTTAAGTGATAGATGTCATGCATCTTGGAGATTAATCCATTAAGTGATCCATCAGATCAAAATAGAAATGTCTGGTATATAATGAATTTAATTAAAACCATAGCGGACTTTGGATTAAAGGAATAATGTAATACCATGGTGTTAGGACCGACAACTTTAATAAACATGACCACTCAAAAGGAACCCATTAGAGACATAAATTAAGTGAAAAAGGTAACATGAAATTAGAATACATTTCAGTGCTTAGGGTTTTTATGACCGAAATTGCACTAGGAGACATGACATAAGGGTTTTTCAACATTTTCAACTAGGTCAATGGTTAGAACAGAATTTGCAGAGGCGTGAAATAATTTTTAACCATGATTTTAAACCCTTGGATAACATGAATGACAGGGGACCTCAAAATTTTACAAGGCATATTTCAAACATGAAATAGCACCAGCAATGGCTCTCTCTGAGGATGTTTAAATGCCAGGTTATAACAAGAACCACTGGTCTCTGGGGAGGCAGACCGCAAACCAGACTCACCTAACATTGGAAACAAATACACAATAGAAAACAAACACATCTGTAGATATAATACATACTACTGTGCATGGAAAAGAAGAATTATTTGAAGAAATTTTTCAGAAACTGTGCATGCACTGACAATTCTTGTTCTTCATCATCCAAATTCTTGAGGAAATAAGAATCTTTTCCAAAGATCCGGGATATGACAAAAGGCCCTATCCATAGTGACTCAAAATTTTTGTGTTTGCCTTTGCCTTCAACCCTATTATTCCATTGTAATACAAAATCACCAGGCTGAAATATTCTCTCATCTACTCTTCTGTCAAAAAGATACTTCATTTTCTGTTGCAATTTCATATTTTATCTTTGGCTTTCTCTCCTTATTTCATCCAATTATACCAACTGAACCATCCTTTCTTCCGTAGGTTTAGAAAATTCCATAACTTCATCTTGAATAAACTTATAAATTGGGAGAAAATTGTTGACAGGCATTCTTGACTGAACACCATAAACCAACTCAAAGGGATATTTTCCAATGGCCTTCTTGACAGTGATCCTATCAGTCCAAAGGACAATTTTCAATTTAACATTCCAAGCTCTCTTATTTCTTTCCAAGGCCTTTTTAAAGATTTGTAAAATACTCTTGTTACTGGATTCTGCCTAACCACTGGCTTGAGGGTGGTATGGGGATGAATAAGACATAAAAATTCCCATATCAGAGCAATAGTCAGTAAATTCTTCAGACCTGAAGCACATGGCATTATCCATTACCAATTTAAGGGGAACACCAAATCTTGTAATTATATTATCCATAAGAAAGTCAATAACCACAGTGATTTTTGCTCTCTTAGTTGGGATTGCCTCTACCCATTTTTAAAAATAATCAGTTACCAGCAGAATCCAACTATGCCCCCCACTTGATTTCTCAGTAAACTCTCCTATGAAGTCCATTCCCCACATAGCAAAGGGAGCCTATGCACTATAGGGTTTAACAATAATGCTCCTGAATACTTCATCTTTCTTGAGAATCTTTGGCATGGCTCACATATCCTAACAAAAGTGTAAGCATCTTGAAAAAAACAAGGCCAATAGTATCCAGCTCTTAGAATTTTATGAGTTGTTGACCTAGCATAATAGTGCCCTCCACACATTCCAGCATGAATTTCTTTTGATACCTTCTCTGATTGACCTTTGTCAAGACATAATAAAAGGATCCCATCTCTATTTTCCTAGAACAAATCACCATGCAACAAAAAATATTTCTGAGATTGCAATCTCAAACTCCTCCTTTGGTTGTCATTCAAGTTATCTAGACATCTAGCATTTTTCAAAAAATATACAATATTGGCATACCAGGCTTGCATTTCAATACTTGTCAAAAAATTATCATTTTTATCAACACTATTAACTTGGACCAAATCCAAATTTTCTTTTGTCATCAACTTTGTCAAACCTAGTCCTCTCACCAATTTAGTGATATGGATGTCTAGATCAAACTCTTGAATTTTGTTTATCCATTTACATCTTTTTCCTGTAACTTCATTCTAAACAAAGATGTCCTTGATAGTAGCATGAAGAACATAATAATTTACCTTTGCACATACTAGGTAGGGTCTAAAAGCTTTGACTGACTTTACCAGAGCATAGGCTTGTTTCTCCATCAAATGATAGTTTAACTCAGCTAATTGCAATGACTTGCTAAAAAATGCAATGGGATGTTCAAATCCTTCACCATCCTTTTGCAAGAGGACTGTTGCAATAGTGTGAAAGGAAGCAAAGGTAAACAAGGAAAATGGCTTGGTGTAATTAGGGGATACCAAGACTGGTGCTTCTTGAATATTTTTTTTAATTTTTTCAAAAGCTGACTGTGCCCCTTGGTCCCATTCAAACTTCACATTTTTCTTCAACAGTTTGAAAATAGGTTTAACCAGTTCTGCAAAGTTGGCAATAAATCTCCTAACAAAATTAATTTTCCCTAGAAATGATTGTATACCTTTTAAGTTCTTGGGAGAAATTACCTTTTGGATGGCTTCAACCCTTTCAAGATCTATCCTTACCCCCTCCTTTGATACTATATGTCCCAAAAGTTTCCCCTCAATAATAGAAAAGTGACACTTTTTTGGGTTTAGAGACACTCTGTATTCTAGTGATTTTATCATGACCTTTTCCAAGTGATTGCAATGATCCTCTACTCTTTTTGAGAAAGTTGTCAAATCATCTTGGTACACTACCATCAGAACATCT
This sequence comes from Thuja plicata, assembly GCA_018584345.1. Classification (NCBI taxonomy): domain Eukaryota; kingdom Viridiplantae; phylum Streptophyta; class Pinopsida; order Cupressales; family Cupressaceae; genus Thuja; species Thuja plicata. The sequence continues at coordinate 8,484,723 of MU226606.1, forward strand.
ATAAGGTCTTTGAAGGCTACATCCATATCCCTTTGAAAAGTTGCACCAGCGTTTTTCAACCCAAATGACATATGAGCATACACATAGGTGCCCCAAGGGGTAGTAAATGTTGTTTTGAATTGCTCAGATGCTTTAACTAGCACTTGATTGTACCCTGAGAATCCATCCATCATAGACAACAAATCACACGCAGTGACTTTATGCAACATAGCCTCCATGTTAGGTAGCCCATTGTTATCCTTTAATGAGGCTACATTCAAATTTCTAAAATCAACACACAACCTTATATCCCCATTTTTCTTTCTTACTAGGACTAAGTTAGAGACCCAAGATGAATGTCTAATAGGCTTGATTATTCCTACATCTCTCAGCTTCATCAATTCTACCTGCATTTTGGTAGCCAACAATGGATTGATTGGGCTCTATTTTTGTTTGAATGGTTTAATTCTTTCTTTCAAAGGGATATCATGCTGAAATAAGTCATTTCTATAGGCTTTCAAATCCTCATATCACCATGCAAATACATGTTTATATTTCTTCAGCAATTTTATCAAATTTTATCTCACATTGCTGTCCAATTTTTTACCAATGTAAACTAATTGGGGAGATGTTTCAGATCCCAAATTAACTTCCTCTAACTCTCCCACTTTGTCATTGGACTTCTAAGTCATATAATTGTCATTTATGTAGAACAGACCTTCCAATTCAACCAACCCTTTGGGAATGTGATTAGTATCCAATTAGGTGACTTCTTGATCAAAGATATACTCCTTATTGTCCACAACTGATATTAGAGAATCAAAATCAATTTTCTGACCATCATATTGATCCACACATTGGATAAACCTAAGGATATCATCATCATCCTCAAATACTTTCCAATTATGAATATTGTCAGGAACTGCAAGCCTACTTTTAATTTCAATCACAGACATACCAGTAAGAGTAGCATCATTATTTTTCAGGGCAACATTTGCCAGGAAATCTGCCATTATGTTATTGGATCTCTCTACCCATAAGATTTTGAAAGCATCAAAGAATTCTATCCTGTCCCAGACAACATACTTGTACAATTTTAGTCTATCATCTTTAGTAGCATAATTCTCCCTAATCTGAGATATAATTAACTGGGAATCTCCATGAACTTTTAGACATTTAATACCATGCTTGATAGTAATATCCATCCCCAAGATCAAGGCCTCATACTCGGTAGTATTGTTTTTGCATTGGAAAGTCATCAGGAAAGAGTATTTGAATGTGATACCCAATGGGGAAATAAACAGAATGCCTTCTCTAGATCCTTCCTTTGAATATCCTCCATCAAAGTATATTTTCCATAACCCATTTTGTTGCAACAACAATTCATCCAAAATTGGGTCAGTGTTATTTAATTATGGCTTAACTTCTTCAACAATAAAATTTTCCATATCAACATTTATGCAACAGTTTAATTGCTTAAGTGGAGCCACCTCCACCATAATAGATGACCGGGGTTCCTTGTACAACTTGACCTCATGTCCCTTTATAGGGATAGTGGAATAGGACAAGTCTAGTTTCATATTTCCACCTACTTCTATTTCCCATTGCCTTGAAAGAAGCATACCATAATATGGTTTAGTATCTACTACCACTATATCCATTCTGTAAGTTGCTTCAGGGAAAGCAACAATTTTCACCTCAATGTCTTTCAATGTTCCTATCACAGGAACTTCCCTATTGTCCATAGCATAACAGCTTCCAGTAGATGTAGTGACCCAGAGGCCCAATTCTTTAATCACATGATAAGACATCACATTTGTTGTTACTCCAGAATCAATCATGCAGTTTTTTACCAACAAATTATTTACCATTAAGGTGACATAGAACTGGTCAAAAAATAATGGTTCTTGAGTGATTATGTTCCCAATACATATATTGGAAAATTCTTTGATTTCTTCTTTCCCTTTCACCAGTGGCTGTCTTTTCTAGTATCATTTGGTATCAGTGGTATTTCCTCTTGGTTTGGAACAAATACATCATCTATTCCTTTTAAAAGTGCCAGAGAAGCTTCTTTGTGTTCTTTTATTTTTAGCATCTCCATAAGTGGGACTGAAACTTTCATTTGGGTCAGAGCATGTTTCATGTCAAAAAGGGACAATTTAGGGGACATATCACTCATCCTTTTCACCTTTTTGGCTTTCTCATTAGGTACAAGTTCCTCTCTTGCTTCTTCATTTCTAGTATGATCAAAAGAAGACCCTGCTTGTTTTTCATGATTTTCACTCTTATCTTACCTAACATGGGAATCCTTAGTAACTCTAGGTGACTCCCTTTTGATATAAATAGGGACAGGTTTACCTTGAGTTGGTTGCACTATTCTATTTCTTAAGTTATAAGCATTTCTTTCCTGATTAATTGCTGCAACAGTTAAAGACCTATTTTCTTCATCAGTGTAAATTTTAAAATGTGACTGTGAGCTATCATTCTCCACTATATTTATAGTTTCTTGTGAGACATTTTCATCCTGGTCACTTTGATATGGTGGATTTAGTAATTGATTTTTAAAAAAGGAATTATCTCCTGTACACAAATTGTCAGAAGATGATGCAATATTAGAAAACCATGGGTATGGTTTCCTCATTGCGAACATATTGATAGAAGGGCCTTCTTGTTCCCTTTCTTTTGTTTGATCAAATAGATCCTAGCCTACTACACATTGAAAGGAAGAATGTGGAATATTGTAGGCATCACACCCGGGAGTGTTCTCAACATAGTTGACATTGTTCCTTTTTAGGGGATCTGGGGTTTCCTTGGAATTTGGGTTATCTTGTTCATCAGGGACTGGTTTGCCATTATTCCAATTAGTCTTGTAAGGATAGTCTCTCAGGTTAGGCTATTTGTCAAATATTTGGTTAGTATACTTATTATCATGGTACCCTCCTCTATAATTTTTATCTATTTTCGCAGCAAGCTCTTTCACTGCACTTACCAATTTATCCACCGTATCATCTTCTTTGACATTTTTATTGGTTGACCCCTTTTCTTTCCAAAGTTTATTGTCTTCCCTCTTCCCCAATTTCCCTGATGCTCTCCTATTACTCTCAATGTCAATTGCTATTTTAAAAGAATCCCTTAAGGTTGCAAGGTTTTTATCTCTGAGTAGGTAGGAAATTTTTCCATTAGCAACATTGATGTAAGTGGTAAGGCATACTTCTTCATCTAACCTCAAGACTTGGAACAGTTTATTCATGGCCTTCTGAAATCTAATGTTAAAATCAGTCATGCCTTCATTTGGGAATTTTTTAATGTTTTTGAATTCATTTAACATGTATCCATAATTTACATGTTCTCTATACTGTTGTCTAAAAGACTTTACAAATTCATGCCAGAAAGCAATACTATCATTTGGTAAATTTCTGAACCAATCCCTAGCATCTTCTATTAATGACTCGACAAAAAGCTTCATAATAACATCCTCATTTTCAATCTCAAAGTCAGTTATCTTATCACTAAAACATTTTAGATAATCTTCACAAGTAACAACATTATTTCCAGTGAACTTAGGAATTTTATCTCTTACCTCATTGGGGATCACATTGAGGTGACCAGGAATACCTTCAAAAAATAGGGCTCTATATCGGTTCATGTGAACAAGTCTTCTCTGGAAATTTCCAAGTGTGTTATTATCACTTTTTCTAGTAGCTCCTTCTTGATGCTGAATGAGTGGGGGGAAAACTTTCTTTTGATTAGAGGTCTATACTTGCAGACCATGATCCACAGGTTGAGCAATTACACCAGGGCCAAAATTTTGATATTTGGATTCTTTCCACAACTTTGAACTTTAGGACTAGAACCTTGATTGTCCACATTAGGATCAGTAGATGGATTTGGTTGTTGTACCCTTTGATTCATAGGCATAGAACTACATGCAGTGGTATTAGTAGTAGCATGAAGTAAAGCTATCTTCATTCTCATGTCAACTGCAGTAGCCTCCAATTCCAACTTTTCTAATTGCTTGGCCAAATCCTCTTTGGCTTTCCTAGCTTTTTCCAGCTCAATATCAACTTGGGATATTCCTGTTGGGATGAAGACTTTCTACTTAGGCTCATTTATGCTAATACAAATAGATTTTTTCTTACCTTTGTCAGTGACATCCTTAGTAGTCATTTTAAATTTTGCATTTTTTTCAATTTCATATGGGAACAATTGCCTGATGACAGGTCCTTCCTCCTCAAACTCATCCTTGTCAGGATTTGAGATCTTATTTGGGGCTTTATTCCTTAAATCATTAAGGTTTCCAAATAATTCTAGATCCAAACTTTTAACTTCTTGATTCAGGATTTTAGCCTTAAGGTCATTCCTTCTGGTTTTAGCTAACAGTTCTTCTCTTTCCAATAATAAGTCATATATCTTCTGCCCGCATTTCTCCTCTTCTTCAGCTATTTACTTTTCTTGTTCTTTCTTTTTCCTTCTTAAAGCCACATTATCATCTTGCAGCTTATCAGAATCATATGAAGTTGTTTCAGTAGCAAAGGTCTCTTCTGGTGGAGCAAGATTTTCTTCTGCAGGGAAGAAACCTATATCAATATTTTCTCCATCCCTAAAGGGATCAAAATTAGCATTAGCTCTGTAAGTGTCAGTTGGTCCCATGGGTCCTGCATCTTCAGATGAAGATGACTTCCTCTCTAGAATGGGAGTTTCCATCCTCCCTTTAGAGGTATGGTGGGAATCATGCTTTGATATCCCTCTTTTGGACCATTATTTCCTTTGACGCGTATGGAGCTCCTCTCCAACATCCATTTCAGGATTTTGTCTGAAGTATGACCTAGTATTCCTTTGTCGACTCATCCTTTAGAACAGACAAATATTTTCAAAATGTTTAATGTGAAACACTAGAGTACACAGAGGTTAGATTCACCACCTCTATTTAGAGGACAAATATATATAAAGATTCAAGTGCCTTGCCCTAACTCAGGTTTCCTTTTACAACAATAAATCCAAATGAGACTTGAAAACAAAATTTCTTGATAATTCCTCACCAGTTATTCCATCTGAGATAAGATCTATATAATTTTCAGGATCAAGACCTTCAAATAGTGTGCCATGACAGATAAGAAAAACAAACTCGCTTTAATAATTATGAGGAAAAAAAACTAATTCTCAATATTGCAAGGACAAACTCTTTCATGAACATGACTCTTAGAAGATCACAAGAATCCCCAGTAGAGTCGCCAATTTGTTAGCTCTTTTTCTTATAGAATCAGTATGTAGCAATGAATGCTTGACTCTTTAATTCCCAATTTATATTCTCATAGGGAAAATGCTAATTAACAAGGATGAACATTCTTCTACACTTTGGGCTCCACAAACCCAGGTGAGTGCACCTTCAAAAGAGTACTATCTTTCAATAATTTTGACAGTGGATTAAGGATTCATGATCCTTCTTCTTTTTAAGCCACTAGGCTTAGGAAGGATAACCTATTGATTCTCCATTCAAGAAATCACTAAAGTGAATTGTACTAAATATAATTAGCTAAACATGTACTTAAGATAACAGAAATATAAAGATTGATTAATATTGGATTGATGATAACAACCACTTGTCATAATTTTGGCCAGTGCCTAATCATGGGTCATAGAGTCAGAATAAAACATACATACACTACAGATAATTATTAAAATACAAATAAAACCTTAGATGAAATGCCTTACAAACTGTCTTTTCATCCTCACACCCCTATGTCAAATTCCTGCATAAACCCTAACCCTCTGTAATTATCTACAAGACTTAAACTCTCCTTGAAAGTAACTCACAAACAATGACATAGCTACCTTATAACCAGTACATTTAAGATGCCTTAAAAATTAAACATACGAGAGATAATAGTAAATGCAAAAAGCTGTCATTGGTATAAAAATGGAGATTCCATTGTATTTTATCAATATAATCCTGATCTCAGTACATTCAAATTGATTCAAAACCAAAGCCTAGACATAATTCAGAAGTCTACCTTGCATTCTTATTTTTACCATCTTCTTCAAAATATTACAACTTTCTATTTATAGTAGCCCTAGTCATCTTGGAATCCTTTTGGAAAATAAGGATGCAACAAGCTTTGGATGACTAAGCTATAGGACAAAACATACACTTCACAGATGAGACACAAATCAAGCGGAGAGAATAACAGTTCTTCGTTACAATTTATGCAATCCTTTGTCTTATGAACGCATGAATGCTTGCAATTTCCCTGAGGTTGTTAGGTCCTTATCATCTGGGATATTTCATCTTCATTGATGCAAAACTTTCACTTTCCTTTGTTCAGACAGCTAGGCATCACAAGTTCTTGTTGTCTCTCCTATACTACTACTTTCTATTATTGGAGTGACAATACCATACTTGCTAATCTAGGTGGTAAAAACCTCATCATCTAGCCAACTAAAGTTGAGAACCTCATGTTTTTGGCTATTGAACTCCTCCCAATTAGCACTGGCCTTTTCAATCTTTGATTCCCAAGATTCAAAAAATGCCCTTGACTTGTTGAGAATGTCAATAGTTAACACAAACCAACCTATGTTTTCCAATGTAATAATACTATTTGTCCTGTTGGTTAGTGTTTCATTAAATTTCCTTAGCCATAGGGCTTCATTCTTTATGTTTCCATCCTTTTTGAACATATTGGGAAACATGTCATATCTATCTCTGGATAATTCACCTCTTAAGGTCTCTATCCTTTTGATGATCATATTCTTCTTGATATCCAGGTTAGCCATCAGTTTAAGGTATTTGTAGGTCCTTATCAGGATGACATCAATATTATTTTGTTCCTTTGAGGTAGAGTAAAAATATTTTACATGGGCTTTCTTCCCTTTCCAATTATCAATTATCAAGTCCCAATGCTCTTTATCTTCATCATGTTTGCTAATTATTTTGACAATCTTCTTTCCCATCAAATAAAGGTTGGCAAGATTGGTTTCACCAGCACACCTCTTGAGGTTAGAATATATTTTATCAGAACACCTCTGCTTCACCAATTCCTCAGCTTCTTTATATGTAGGGGATTCCACAAGATCCATTTTTCCTTCTTCCTCCAATCTTGATCTTTTAGTAATCAATCTGTTCTTTTCAACTTCTAGCTCTGCTCTCTTAGCATCAATAATATCTTGAGTAGTAGGACTTAATGGTGCAGGGGATGGGGGGTAATTCACAAAAGGACTAGACATTGAGGGTTGGTGAGCTTCCTGAGCAATCATCACCTGGGGCATAAATTGAACTATCTGCCTCCCTTCCAAAACTGCTATCTTGTTGTCCTTTTGTGGGGACTTAACCCTTTCATCATTATAGGCCTTCAATACAAATTCATAATTTTGATTCAGGCTATCATAAGCCTCTTTCTCCTTTGTAGCCACCCTCAGGCTCATGTTAGCTTTTTGTAAGACAAGGTTTGCTGCTTCAGTTCCTCAAGTATCAAAAAATATTTTCACAATGAGGCTTCTTGTATCCTCACTTTTGTCATCTTCCTTCAATCTTGTTTTATCTTTCTTCTTCAATGACCACATTTCCAAGGCTGCATGATCTTCACTAAACTCAGCACCAATTGATGTCCCAGTAGTGCTCAGTGGTTTTGCCTCTTTTCTGAAAGCATCAAAAAATACCTCATTAGCTAAGTCCCATTGAAGTAGGATGAGGACTCCCTATTTATTTACCAATTCTCTACCCTCTTCAGGGGTGATCTTATCAAATCTAGAGACTAGCTCCTACTTAACCTCCTTTTCTATATCATCTTTAGTATAATATGGTTGAGCTTATTGTAAATTTTGGCATTTATTATTGAATTCATCAATGTGAATTCTCCACATAAATTGAATAAATTCCGTAGTCTTGAAAAAGTTGTCATATGACAAGAAATCCTCACTGGCTTGCTTAGTCACAGGGTCCAATTCTTTACCTATGAATTATGCCACTATGAGGAAAGCAGTTGTGTGATTAGGTGCCTCTGGCGTCCCTTCTTGCAACTCTTGGGCAGTAACAAAAACTTCACCAGTGTTCCTCATTTGAACCAATTGCTCAGCAATGGCTTGGTCATCAAAATGCATAGGGGACTGGGAGGGAGAGTAAAACTCACTCTCTTGCTCTTTTCCCTCCACCTTTCATCTCATGGGAGAGGGTGCTTCTTGGGCAATAGTACTTTCCTACCTCTTTCCTTTATGTTGAGAAGGTTTATCAACTTTGGGCATGATAGTAGTGTACCCTCCCCTCTTGTATACCACACAATCCCCTGGTGGGACTATTCTTCCTTGTTAAAGTTTGCTCAAAATTGCATGAGCCTTTTCTGACTCAGCTTATACTATCCTTTGTCTCTTCTCATTTAGGGTCTGCATGATTCCCTCAAATAAAGTCATCAAAGACTCAATTTTATTGGCCCAAGGGAAAAAATCCTTCAGAGGATCGTAAGATTTGTCAAAATTGTATATAAATTCCAACGACTTCTTGTACACCAGCCATTTTTCTTTCCCAATCTCCTGGTCACCTAAGTCAAAAACATTTCTGAAAATATCCTCAGGGTAATTAAATTGATGCTCTAATGTTAAGCACTTGGTTCTTTTTTTGAACATACCCATTATAAAATCTTCATTATCTGCACACCTGGATACAGATGTTGCTAGGTGATAAGGTTCAAAATACTTATCAAATTGTGTCCACCCACCCTTTAGTATGATGAAATTATGGGCTTTGGTGAGGGTAGGGAAAATGCTTCCCTTCATTTTGCTTGTTAGGGATTCCTCATGTAGTCCACCCAATTTTCTTATAATCTTTTCTATCCCAATCTTCAGAGGGACTCTATAGGGTGTCACATTAGGGGTTCCCCTAAATCCATAAACCCTTATTATTGTAGAAATAGGGTACAAAATCAAATCTCCCCAATTATGGGCAATCTTCAATTCTAGGGAAAGCTCCATAGGTCTCAAAAGCCTCATCATATCACTGTAGATCCTAGCATTTTGATTGCACAAAAATGACCTAAGCCTAGTGGAAAAAACCCTATCAAAGTAAACATAACTAGCTTCTTTTCTATCCCATGATAATTCAACACTCCACATCTGAATAGGCAAATCTTCATTACCTTGGAACTTAGTCAATTCCATCTCTTCCTCAAAGAAGTCAACATTATTGGACAAGAACATGTGCATCATAAGGGAATACTATCTCATTGGTTTAAGTATGTTTCTATCCTGGATTCCTGCCAAACTTTCATGCATTTGTTGGACAATGTAAGATGCAAAGTCAAAAAATATTGATAGATGGGGATGTAGAATTTGAACCACCATGAGCATTATGTGGACATACATTGTTACTTCTTCATCTTCTCCTAAAACCTGGCATAGGGCACTATACATTTTCTTGGCCTTGCCATTGAAGTAATCCAACTTGAATGGCTCTGGTGTGTTAGGCCCTACTACAATCAAGTCTCCTATCTTGTTAAAGTGCCATTTCAAAGCCTCATTTTTGTAATATTCCCTCTGGGTTTGGTATACTTCCTTAAATTATTCAAATTCAATATCATCCATTTGTATTGAGGTATCACTCAACTTGAAGATTCTTCTAATTTCATTAGCTGAAACAGTCAACAACACATTTCCCTTTGTATCCCTAACAACACTAGATACTTTGTCATAAGTGTTGGAAATCAGAGTGAACAAATCTATATCCATAAACACCCCGGGAACTATCAACTTTCCTACATCAAATTCCTATATGTTACAATCTAGGGTAGGAGCATTTATTTGGCTATATGTAGTTCTAAATAGAGTAAGACCATTAAAACTGGTTTTAACATCTTTGGCCCATCTACCCGAATCATACAAGCCTTCTCCTATTTTAAAACGGGGATGTGTTGGAACTATTCTCTTGATTTGGGTTGCATCACCCATGGATTCTTTCAATTGTTGCAATAAATCCTCACTAACATTTCTCTTTTGGTAATCTAATTCTCCAAAAACTTCAATCCTAGGGGCCATTATGAACCTAAGGATTTTTTCTAAGATGAAATTCATATTTTGAAACAAAAAATCTGAAAGCCTTTTGAACTGCAAATCTTACTAGGAACCTGAACGTTGCTGAATAAGAGAAAACTTAATCATTCTGCAATTTTATCGCGTGGAGCTGAGTATCTCTGCAATTCTGTTCTTTTCTTGAATGACTTTGGTGAATTATTGTGACTTCAAGTCAAATTAACTAGTTTTATGACTTCAATCAAATCATTCATTCATATTGAATTTGACTGGAGTAGTCACACATTCTGCAATCAATTTTCCTATTTCAAACTCGCGACTTAACGGCTCACTGGAGCTTATTTTAACAACTTTGAATTTAAGCCATAGATCTTAAACATTATCTTCTTCATCTGATGACTATCTTATTTTCCCAGAAACAACTGTTCGCCCTAGACATGTGTCGGTAGCGCTTAATCGCTTGTCCATTAAATTTCGTTCACTTTTCCTCTAAGTGATTAAGCGAACCGTTCAATCATTTTACACTTGCAACTTTATTAACATGAATTCCACGCTATACTGGACCCAGTTTTTATGCCACATGTTGCTCAGACTTAATCACTTACCCATTAGATGCTGAGCACTTTACCTCCAAGCGATTAAGCTGACCGTCGATCTTTTCTGTAGATGTTGTTCCTTTAACTCCACCTTTACAACCTCAGCTGGTCCCACTAGGACACGCGTCAGCACCACTTAATGGCTTAGATGCTAGATATCGATTACTTTGTAGTTAAGTCATTAAGCTGACTGTCGGATGAAAAAAAATTTAATGATTCTTTAATTATCGCCAACTCTGAATATCTGGGTCCACCAACTGCCAAATGTCAACACCACTTAATGGCTTGACTGATAGATGTTGAGCATCTTGAGTATAAGAAATTAATCCCACCGTTAGATCTTTCCAAACTATATTCACCTTTATGTTGTCTATGACCGGACCCACATCACTTCCCTTGACACGCATCAACACCACTTAATTGCTTATCCATTAGATGTTGCGCACTTTTCCTTTAAGTGATTAAGTATACCGTCGATTATTTCATGACTTGCCCACTATTTAGCTGAGAACCTTTATGACCACTGGCCCCACTAGGACATGCATCTCTCAGACTTAATCACTTAAGTGATAGATGTCATGAATCTTGGAGATTAAGCCATTAAGTGATCCATCACATAAAAATAGAAATGCCTAGTATATAATGAATTTAATTAAAATCGCAATAGAATTTAGATTAAAGGAATAATGTAATACCACGGTGTTAGGATCAACAAATTTAATAAAAATGACCACTCAAAATGAACCCATTAGAGATATAACTAAAGGGAAAAAGGTAACATGAACTTAGAAGACATTTCAGCACTTAGGGTTTTTATGACTGGAATTGCACTAGGAGACATGACACAAGGGGTTTTCAACATTTTCAACTAGGTCAATGGTTAGAATAGAATTTGCAGAGGCATGAGAACAATTTTTAACCATGATTTTAAACCCTTGGATAACATGAATGATAGGGGACCTCAAAATTTTATAAGGCATATTTCAAACATGAAATAGCACCAACACAGGGTATCCTCAATAAAAGTTTTGGTCTTATGATTTCTTTTGTGTTATTGTTTTTCTTAGTGTTTAGTATATTCTGTTTAATTTCACATGCAAGTTTGAATTTAATTATTTATATCCATATTTGGGCAAAATTTTGTGAAATACTGATTCACCCCCCTTATCAGTATATCCTATTTCTAAAAATTGGTATCTGAGAAGAGTAACTTTGAAAAGGTTTACATGCTTGCGTAAGATTTCTATGGATGTGGATCAGTTGGAAAAAAACCTAGAAGAAGCCCTTCAACAGATTGACATTATTACTTAAGAAAGAGATGCTTTGAAGAATAAGTATGAAAGTGCAAAGAACTACATTGAGGAACTAAAAGACAAAATAGAAGACGTTAAATCAAAGAAAGAACCTAAAGAAAGTGATGAAGTGTCAATATTAAAGAAATAAAATGAAATTTTGAAGCATGAAATGAAGATTGTGGAACTAAAGATAAGTTTGAAAGATGACTACAACAAAATTGAATTAGATTTGAAAATAGAAAATGCATATTTGAGATCTAAAATTACTAAAGTGACATCTGAGCTTGAAACTACAAAGTTTCAGTATGGTGAACTTGAGAAATATAATAGTACTGTGGAAGGAGAATTAACCCAGTCTAAATAACACCTTGAGAAATTATATTCCAGCAGTGAATTGATTGATGAACAAATTTCTACTCAAAAACCTACTTATGATAAAAATGGACTTGGATATCTTGAAGATAATTTTTCAAAGAAAGTTGAAGAATGCAAAGAACCAGAGTCTACAATTCAACAACTTGAGAACAAAGAAAAAGAAGAAAAATAAGAAGCGAATAAAGTTGAGTCTAACCAATCTGAAGATGTACCTGCGAGAATTGAATCACCTAAAGAAGTGAAATTTTAATTCAAAGGTAGATGTTATGCATGCAATACATTTGGACATATGAAAAGAGATTTTACATGTAAGTAATTCAAATCTATTACTGGTTATTGTTATAATTGTCATGGTTTTGGTCATAGAGCTATTGATTATAAGAAACCTAAATATAATAATAGTAATGAAAATAGTAGAATGTTTAGAGGTACTAACAATGCAGATAAGAGACCTATTGGAGGAAAAAACAATATAAGGAATGGAGTTGTATGCTTATAGTGCAACAACTTTGGACATATTGCTAGAGATTGCAGATCACAGTTTAATTAGTCAGGACCGAGATATGGAAATAATATTATGGTTTGTCATATTTGTAACAACATGGGACATACAACAAGATATTATAGAATGACTAATATGAGGAATCCTAACCTAGAAGGAATATGAATTACACTAGAAGGAATGTGGATAAAAATGACAGTCACAAAGGAAGTATCAGCAACATAAAGGAAGTTGTATTTGTCAAAGCTAAAGATCCAACAAGTTTACCCATTAGTTTGGAAAGTCAGAAAAGTGAAGCACTTGAGAACAAATTGAAATCAACTATTTTTTCTAACCCATCTCAATTAGATTAAGCATTACATTTCATCATATTAAAGGACAAAATGAGCATTAGAATAGCATAGGATTTTGCAGAGTTCAAATTAATATTTGTGAATTTAATATGTGTTTCTATATGATGTAAAGAAGCTATGGTTAAGATCGCATACATTTCTAAGCATGTATGTGACATATCAAAGTGAAAGAAGATCACTGACATACATGAACAACTTTTTGACATGAACAAAGTTTTGCAATTAATGCGACGACAAATTTTGAAGGATTTAATGAGTAAAAGTGAATTGATGGACACCGTTTGATCATTTTTGAGCTTGAAGGAGACCTTAAGAGTGAATTAAAGGAGAATAGAAGTGTTTTGAAGAATTTGAAGGAAAATTTCATCAGATCCACACACAAAGCCCTAAATTGCGATATTAAGGTATTTTTGTTGAAGTTTATCTTTGAAGATATCATATTAAGTGAAAATATGGATGCAACCCTTGTTCAAAATCTTAAAGATACACCTAGACCTAAGATTAGGAGGGATCCAATAAATCCTATTGAAGATGACCCTATTTTGGCATTATCATTAACACTAGACAAAGTTTTGCATTTAGAAGATATTAAGAGTTATTTGAAATACAAGTTTGAGACCTTAGGAGATAATAGTATAACAACAAAGTATGGAAAAATTATGAATCGGCACATGTATTATAAGGAAGGTTATACCCATTTAGGTCAAATGGATCTAGTAAGGTATATGTTTCATTATGAATTTAATGATGAAGAATGAACTAAGATTATATTGAGCAGAGTAAATGATGGAAAGTTTTACCTAGATGAAAAAGTAATTAAGATTAAAGAAGACCTTATACATGGTGTGACCAGATATTCAAACAAAGGAGCATTACCAATGAATGAGAAAAATGTAAAGAAATTATTCATTGAGAACACTAAGTCTACATATAATGTTAGAGGGATTGTGATAAGTAAGATAGAACGGGCTGATGTGAGATATGTTTGCAAAATAATAGCCACCAAGTTATGTACTAGATCTAGAGAGGATGATATGGTAGCAGGCATGGTATGTGCAAATTATTGATGTGTATTGAGAAAGATAAAGTAGACATGTGTGAGATTTTAAATATACAACTTATAGAAAACATTTAAAAGATAAAAAAGACAAAGAATTCCCAATTCAGATTTTCATCATTGATAACTTACATGTTTTTCCACCTTTTGAGGAGATTTTCCTACACTGTAGGAGATGATTGGAATGATGAGTGAAGCACCATGGAAAGGATAAATAAGGTATATCAGAGACATCCTATTGACAAAGTGAATGAGAGAACAACACTTGTTATCAAGACATTTCAGAATGAGATGAGAAAGAGATCAAGAATTCCACCATCTATGATAGCGAAGAATAAGGATGATTTATGCTTCTTGGTCGATATGGATTTTACCTATATTGAAGTAGTAGAACCCAAAGTTTAATTCATAGAACCAATTGATTATGAGATAAATGGAGAATCTATAGAAGGATATGTAATAAGATTACTGAAAGCAAGATTGGATACAAAAATCCTTAGATATGGAACATCTGAAGAGATTGCAAGCAGTTCACACCAAACTCAGTGACAAAGTATAGCAAAGAAGAGAGTGAATATATTAATAAAGAAAATTATTATGGAAATAGGGATGATAGAAAATGAGTATAATTTAGCAAAGAAGACAACATCAGTAATAAGGAACATTGGACATAAATAAATAAGAAGTATCACCGTTAGCAAAAAAAGAATCATCTGCACTAGTTGTACAAAATATTGATGAGGACATTGTAGAGGAGAGTGAGTTGAGTATATCAATTCAAAATCCAACATCAATGACAAGGAAATCAACCAAATTCACTACAACATCTGCATCACCATAGAAAGATAAGAGAGTAAAAGAAATGTCAAGTGGACTAGGAAAAAGGCAGAAAACTATTTACACACATGTGGAAAGGAAGAGAACACAAAAGGAAGAAACTTCACCTGTATAAAGAATGAGAGGACAAGTGAAAAGTTAGACTAGAAGTAGAATTACATAGTATTGCTAATCATTTTCCATACTCTCATTTGATGACTTATAAAAAAGTATTACAAAATGAACGTTCAATTTCTAACAATGACTCGAATACTTTCCAAGTAGCTAAATGCTATTTTATAATGCTATTTTTTGGATTATGTGAGTGTTCGCCGTACATGGGCTCTTATTAGCATTTTTCTGTTAAGCATAGCTATGTTTCTTTCTTTCAATTTGTTCTTGCAACAGATTACCGGCGGTCCCATCTATCAGTATTTCTGGTCCTGGGTTATAAATAATAAGTTTTCATTAGAGTTAGGCTATTTGATTGATCCACT
>MU226606.1:8507330-8552373 GCA_018584345.1 Thuja plicata
ATTAATTGACATTTTTTGCGTCTTATCAAAGTTGTCGCTGTCCGACTCAAAAATGGGTGAACACCACAAACATAAACTTCATCACCCAATGATGGAAGATCTTTATATTTTTGAGCAGGTAACCAACTTGAGACCTTGACGGATTGACATTTTAATTCTAGATTTAGTTGAGAAGCGACGCTGGACGGTAATGATCCAAAAAGAACTAATATAACAAAAATAAAGAAATAAAAAGAAGAAACAATGGAAGCCTAAGATTGATAAATTTAACCCTTTAATCATTAATGATGGAGTCTTTACCAAATTGAACAAGTACTACCAGTTGTATACAAATTTTGAGAAGTTGAATTTTGAAAATATAGTTGTTAGAAACATGATACTTTCAGATGACAAGTTTCAGAGCATAAAATATAAGATACGTAATGAGTTGTATGACAGAGTAATTAATAGGAACAAGAGAGAAATTGCAGAAGATAAGAAAATAAGAGAAAGATTTGTGAGAAAATTATGTGAAGTTTAGAATGAGGAGCACTTTAAGGAAATCATGAAAAATCTTAGTATACACTTGAGAACAAAGTGGAGAACTATCTTGAATATGGGAGGAAACTATGAAGAAGTAAATAGAGAAATAAATGAAGTAGTTGTGAAAGTTATGAAATCTATACCAGCACAAACACAGAGTGAGTCATAATAGGACACCCCAGTCATAATAACAACTACGCAGATAGAGGAACCATAACCTAAAAAAGAAACATTGTAGAAAATAGTTACACCACTAGCAATATTAATAAATGATGAGACTATGGAAGTAGAAGGTACGAGCATCACATTTAACAAAGAAGAAGACCCATTTAAGGACAATGAAGGAAAATATATTGAAGGAGGAGAAGTTGGAAATTTGGAAGGAATGGATAATTATTCTATTTTAGATAACGAGGGAGAAGAAAAGAAAGAATAATCATTATCAAAAGAAAATAAATTTGAAAGTATTGATGTTGAGTTACATAAAAAAGTGGAAGAAAATTGAACAAGAGATCACTTTAACCTTGCCTAGGTTGAAGCATGTTGAGACAGAAAAATGAATACCATTACAAGCATCTATTGATAAAGGAGAAGAAGAAGTAAAAAGAAAAGAAAAGGAAGTGACAGTACCCCAGAATATGCAATTGGACACACCATAGAAGGATGCGGCAACAAGTTCATCAAAATCACCCATTGAATAAATTTTGGAAAACTTAGGAATATAAGTTGTTGATGATGATCAAATAGAGTTGATCTCATCCTTAAATAAGATCATTGCAAAGAACAAGAAAGTCAAAATTTTGGAGGGATTACTACTTAAGGTAAAAAAAAAAATACAACATGTTATATATACACAAGTTAATGAGGTTGATCCACAAGATAGAGAAAAGGAAGTCATGAAGGAATTTGACAATGAGTTCACCACATTAACAAATATTGCAACAGTTAAGGAATAGTCAGCACATGATGCACAAATATTTCAAACAATTTGTCAAAATATTAAGAATGACTTGGAGAATCTTTATGTTTTTATTAAGGAGTTGAGGAAATGTTTAGAGAAAGGAAGAATACTATACAGTCAGTGTGCCCTTTCCCACAATCACATCTCAGACATAGAAGATAAGTTGAGGAACAAAGAAACAAAATTACAAACTACTTTTAATGAGTTACAAAATCCCAACATGAAGATAACAGACATTGAAAAAAATATTAGCACAATTCATGATGACATAAGATTGTTGGAGAATCAAAATGAAAGAAAGTTGAAGAGATTTTCTCTTATTCGAGAGAATTTGGTACTAAAGATCTATAATGTGCAGACCCATTTGGATGTATGTCTTACTTCGAAGACATCGTATGAAAAATTTGCATATCCTAACTTGAGTGTAGTAGAGATTGAATCGTATTGCCTATATGCACTACTTAGCATGGAAGAATTAGTGAAGAATACATGGGACAAGGAGATATCTAGCTTGAAGGCGAGCTTTAAAGATTGTATTTCATTCCTTCTAGACTTACAAAATTAGAAGACAAGAGGTATATACATTTTCACATGAATATAAATATTTTCACACCTTTGTCATTGTTGTCAAAGAGGGAGTAGTAGTTGTGAAAAATGTAATTATTATAAGGATAAGTATAGTCAAAGGGGGAGTAATAATTGAGAATGTGAAAGTTTTTGAAGTTTTCGATTTTTGAAAGTTTTTGGGACTTAGCCAATTTTCATATGTTACCATCAATGAAAAAGGGGGAGATTTTTGGATATTTTTTTATGTAGGATATCATGATGTTTTCATTATGGCAACATATACTTAGTATGGAGACAACATTACTTGAAGATATAGTTTTGTATGTTAGTTTTATAAAATTGTCTATGTATAACAGTCTGAAAAAAGACTATTTTTGTTAGCGAGGTTCATAGAAGTAATTCCAAAGAATGAGAGCTGGAGTACCACATATATGAAGTATATTAAAGCTACAACTAAGGGCGCTTGACTATACAATTAGTACATAAAAATTTATGATTGATTTACTAGAGACAGTGCAAGCCGATAGAGCAAAGCAACGACAAGTATTTGGTAAATTTGGGTTAAGGGATTATTTTGTTTTCAAAATAATGAATTAACCAGTTAGGGACAACATCCTAGATGTTAACCCTCAGTTAGAAAGGAATGATATTATGTAAGATGACTTAAGTATTGTATTTTGTATAAAGGAAAGTAAAAAGTGAAGTTCATTTTGTAACAAGACTTGAATGATAATTGATGATACTGGGAGTTGTATTGATGTGATATGAGAAGTCTGATTTTAGATCATAGTAGTGCAAGTTTTGTTAAGAGATTAACAGACAAATCAAAATATTGAATATATTCAACAAGAAGTGAAAGTTTTGTAAGACATCTTTTGTATTTAGGACTATCATTGTATATTGCATGTTTGGGCAGTGGGCTCACTTTGCATACAGTCTTATTTTGTAATACCAAATCCTAACAGAGTTTACAATTTTGACAAGGCCTAGTCCTCTAACACTGACAATGACCACTACAATTGTAATAGACTACTAACATGGTCAATATCTTATGCGATATACTTTATTAGTGGATCATCTTGTGGGTACCAACCCCACTGGGGTTTTCCCTTAGCCAGGGTTTCATCAATAATAATTATGGTGTTATGAGTTCATTTGTGTTATGGTTTTTCTTAGTAGTTAGTATATTCAGTTTAATTATGCAAGTTTGAAGTTAATTTCTTATATCCATATTTGGGAAATTTTTTGTTAAACATTGATACATCCCCCCTTAGTATTTCCTATTTCTAACAATTTTTGCATGGCCCTTTAGTTTGGCCTTCACAAATTTGACCCGATCTGGATCTTTGACATCTTCATCCTCAAAATATTCCTCTAGATCATTGATCTAGTCTATCAGGTCCTCAGGTTTAAGATTTCCCAAAAATGTGGGAACTTCAATCTTGGGTCTCTTTCCAATCATGGAAATGGCCCTCAAAATCCAATCAAGTTCAGGATCTCTAGGCACTTCTAGTGCTTCTTGGTCACCTTGTCCTTCTTCTATGAATTCCTCTTCACTTTCATCTCTAACTGAAATATTCATTCCTCTACATAGCTCCTCTTGCAATGCTTTCACTTTTATCTGGAGGACTCTAAAACCCTCTTCTGTTACACCTACAACTCTCCCACCATAGTTTCTTCGTGGAGGAATTTTGGCTCTTATCACTTGAACCCACAACCACAGTCCTGGTGCAAACTGCCTCATAGTCGGTGATCTATCTACACACTCAAGAATTCCTTCTCTGATACCACTTGATGAAGGGTACTCCCCTTATTAACACAAACACATAATACAATCAAGAATAACAATGATTCACAAAGATAGGAAATGGGATTTCTATTATCCACCATTAAATGAGATTACAATATTCTAAAATATAACATGCAATTTTAGAAATATAACATGCATAGAAACATGTGCATTTTATTATAATATTCTATAAGCCAGAGGCACTAGATGCATAACCCATAACTACCCTAGAAAACCCTACAGGCCTTCAATATATAGGCAATTTTAACCACCCAAGAAGATTCTAGAAATCAAACCCTAAATTTTGAGTTTAACCATCCCTAAGATATTATTATTCATTTTTATTACATTAGAATAGGCCAAAACAATTTTAGAAACCAAAAAGAAATTTTGAAGGAAATTTAAATTTTTCAAGTTTAGGTAGCGCAACTTCTGGAGACCATAACTCATCACCCGTTGACCAAATGGGCCGCCATAAACCCATTTCAAAAATTCCACAAAGTTCTCTACAATACTGAGTATGCCAAGGTTTTGACCCCATTTAGAGCCTCTAAAGACTTCAAAACTGAGTTCAAAGTTTCTGTACCCTGTTGCTAATACCAAAAATATTCAACATCTACAAAACTAGACTTGATCTGGCAATGAAACTTTACCATTAGGCTGATACAATCAAAGTTAACCTCTAGGGAAGAAGATTGAACATTCTGAGCTCAAAAAAAAAACTTACTAAAAATAACAACATTCAAAAAATAAAAACTTTGCACAAAATAACCCTTATTGAAAAAAAAAACAAGAAAATATTTTTGGGTGATACAAGATTTATCTTACACATAGGATGCTCCTGCATCAGACACCAGGCATAAATTTAGAAGTCACCCTATCAAGTCTCAAGTGGTCAAAGGAAAACCAAGGTAGTTAACCTCCTCCCTTGATAGCCATGATGAATCTTCTACATGTCATTCTTTCCATTTGACCAAATATTCTTCATATGTCCTATTCTTTGTGCTTCTTCCAACATGACTGTCCAAAATGTCTTCAATTTCCTCTATAGCTAAAGTAGTTGCTGGAATAATCCACTGTTCTTCTATGATCTGATCCTCAACACCTCCCTCATGATATTCTGTCAAATCTGAAATATTAAATACTGGTGAAATATTGAGTTCACTAGGCAACTCTACTTCATAAGCATTTCCTGAATCATGCTTCTTTAGTATTTTGTATGCTCCAAACTTCTTCATCTTCAAATTATTATATTTTCCTACTGGAAATCTCTCCTTTCTCAAATAAACCATGACTTCATCTCCCACCTAGAATTCCTTATGTCTCCTTTTCTTATCTGCCTTAGCCTTGTAATGTGTATTCATTTTATTAATATTATTCCTCACCTCCTCATGTAAATTCTTCAAGTGCTCTACAAATTCTTCAGCTTCAGTGCTACTTGTCTCTCCTTTGTCCAAATTTCTTAATTTTGTTTCATTTATGGGACTACTTCCATACACTATATGGAATGGTGGTTTACCAATAATCTAATTGACATTATTATTATATGAAAATTCCACATATGGTAAAACCAAATCCCATCCCTTTGGTTTATCTCCAACCAAGCTTCTCAACAGGTTTCCCAAACTCCTATTCACAACTTTTTTCTGTCCATCAGTCTGTGGATGGTGTGCTGAGTTGATCTTCAAATTTTTCTTCAAAATTTTCAACAACATTCTCCAAAAGTACCCAACAAACTTGGTGTCTTGATATGAAGCTACACTCTTTGGTAAGCCATGTAGTCTTACAACCTCACTAAAAAACAATTATTCTACATGAACAACATCATTAGTCTTCTTGCAAGGAATGAAATGTGTCATTTTTGAAAACCTATCCATCGCTACAAAGATGGAATCATGCCCTCTATGATTTCTTGGTAGGTCAAGAACAAATTCCATACTAATACCCTCCCATGGCTTCTTTGGCACAAGTAATGGCTGATATAACCTTGTATTCTGCTTCACTCATTTTTCCATCTGACATACCCTGCAACCTTGTACAAATTTATTAACATCCTATTGCAACTGTGGCCAATAATAGTTCTGACTAACTAGAAAAATGGTTTTATCTTGACCAAAATGTACAAACATTCCTCCGATATTCTTTTCTTTGATTAGATTCTCCACCATGGACCTCTTTGAATGCACAACTAACTACCTCTAAACAACATATCATCCTCAATTATGAAATCCAACCATTTGGTTCTATCTAGAGTAACATGTTCTCTTCAAGCTTTCCAAGATTTGTCAAAATTTGGATCTTCAGGATACAAACTCTTGAGTTCCTTGAACCCAACAACCTTAATCTGCATCTCTCTCAGAGAAAAAAGTATTCTGCTAAGGGCATCTACAACCCTATTATACTTCTCACTCCTATTTTTCAAAACAAAATTGTAACTCTGCAAAAACTCAACCCATTTCAAATGCCTTTAATTCAAATTTCCTTAACTATTCAAATATTACAAAGCTTGATGACGAGTAAATAAAAAAAAATCTTTTGGAAAAATATAATGTCTCCACTTCCTCAACACCTAAACTATAGCATAGAACTCCTGATCATCAGAAAAATATTTTCTCTTGGCATCATTCAACTTCTCACTAAAATAAGAAATGGTTTTACCTTCCTAACTCAAAACTACACCAATAGAATTACCACTAGCATCACAATCTTCTCAAAACAACTTGTTAAAATTTGGATGTGCTAGAACAAGCTATTTTGTAGCTTTTCTATTCAACAATTAAAAATCTTATCTACCCCTAGAGTCAACTTAAACTCTTTCCTATACCCTCTCATTATTTCAGTCAAGGGGCCACAAATACTACTAAAACTTTGAATAAAATTTCTGTAAAAGCTAGCCAAGACATGAAAACATCTTACCTCAGTAGCACTTCTTTGGGTAGGCCATTCAAGGATAGAATTAACCTTCATTGGGTCCACTTTTAGATCTTTTAAGGAGACTAGAAATCATAGATACACCAATTCCTTCTTCACAAAACTGCACTTCTTCAGATTACTCAAGAATTTCTCTTCTCTTAACCTCTCAAACACCTTATGAATATGGATTATATGTTCTTCCAATTTCTTAATTGAAGATCAAAATATCATCCACGTAAACAATGAAAAAATTACCCAAAAATTCTTTTAGTATTTCATTCATGAGTTGCATGAATGTGCTTGGTGCATTAGTTAGCCCAAAAGGCATGACTAACCACTCATACAATCCCTTCTTTTTCTTGAAGGCTATCTTCCATTCATCTCCTTCTCTGCTCCTGATCTGGTGATATCAACTCTTTACGTCTATCTTTGTAAAATACAAAGCTCCACTCAAACAATCCATAATATCATCCATTCTTAGCAAGGGAAGTCTGTACTTGATGGTGATCTTATTGATAGCCTGGTAATATGTACACATCCTCTATTATCCATTTTTCTTTGGTTCTCATACTGCTAGTACATCAGATGGACTCAATCTCTCTCAAATCAATCCCTTCTACAACAATTCATGCACTTGTCTATTCAATTCCTCACTCTCTAGTGGAGTCATCCTATGAAATGTCTTGTTTGACAAAATGCTCCCTAGAATCAAGTCCATCTGATGATTGATCTTTCTTACTGGTGGCAATCCATCAGGTACATTATCAAAAATAATATCCTGAAACTCCTCCAACAAGTTTGCAACTTTGGTAGGTACATCTTCTACTTCTTATTTACCCACTTTTGGAATTAAGGAAAAACAAATATACTCATGTCTCATACCTTCTATGAACTTTCTTCCATCAGCTAAACATATTCTGGCATTACTACATAAGTTTTCTCCTTTTTTCTTCAATGACTTCAACTTGTGTCAAACTCCATCCTTTGTCAAAGAATAATTATTGTAATGACCTAAAAGTGGTCACCTAAACCATAGACCCCTAATCTCAATCACATATCAAGAAACCCTAATATTGATTATTCTAAGTCCTAAACTAAACAGGCAATTCATCAGATTCAAGATAATCTGACCTGAACCCTAGGTCCTAATCAATCATCGCACTTGATAAATTAATTTATTCCTAAAGTCACATTACATTGTCAAATAAACCTTATCTTAATTATTTAATTGATATTCTAATATATTATTTAAATAAATTATTAAATTTTCAATTAAATTTAAAATGGGATTAAATTAATAAAATTGAGTTTAAAATGCATTTAGAATCTTTTAATATTTAAAAATGGATATGATGTCATCAATTTCAGTTAATTGATTATTAAATTGGAAACAAATTTGTTTTATCCAGTTAACTTATTCTTATCTTTTCTCATTTTGGAACAAAGCAGTTACCTGAAAATTGATTTTGGAAGTTTCTAAAATGACTGATCTGTCAGTTTAGTCAACTAACTCATTCGACCAATAATCATCTTTGCACATGGATTGTGCTTCTTCAATCGAATCCAAGCCACTCTTTTCTTTCAATCTCAACCGTCAATTCAAGAGAGATTTCTATAAAAGAGAACCTCTTTTACTTGACAAAGGATCCTAGTTTTTATTATCGTCATTATGCAGTTTTTACTTTCTTGCATTCATATCTTTAAATTTGTTTAGCATTGTTAATTGTTAGTTTACTTTTATTAAGAAAGCAAACTATAATCTTAGAGCATTTTTTATTTTTGGTTTTAAAATCTATTAAAAACACTTCATTTGGTGCTTTAAAATGAACTCTTATTTAGCTTGGATGAATAAAAAATCTACATTTGCATAGCATGTAGATTAATCAATTTATCTTTCTTTAAAATCCTTCATTTAGGATTTGGTGTAGTCACTGTTTATTGTGATGACCTGAGAGAAAGATTCAAACTCCTGCCTACTAGAAGGCAATGAGTCAATGTCGGTTAGCTTAGAATATTTTAATATTATCATTTTGTCATTTTCTAACCAGTTAACCCCGTAATGGTTCATTGAAACGTGTGTTGCAGCTACAGGTATCAAAGCCACAATTTATACATACATTTTTGGTGCCCACTGTGGGACTTACCGACATATCCTTTTGTGTCAAATCTAACCCCACTGTTGCATCCATATCACTATTTTGGTTGAAATCAACTATAAACTTAAGTCAAATCTGTGGAAAAAATATTTTACAAAAGAGGTCGTACGACCCTCTACATGAAAATTGAGATATTTTTTGATCTGCATAAAGACTGAGGTGGAAGGAAAAATTTACAATTTTTTTTTGTTGACCCTAGTTCCCTCTACTATCATTTTGCACTGCATTTCTTTTATAATCCTTAACACAAAGTCCATTACCACCAAACCTCTCCCAAGTCTGTTGTTTTATTAAAGATCCATTGAGCATTATATAAAAACAAACCTCATTGCCTACACTGCATCCATGTGGGATTAAAACCCACCTCCCACCCTACCCTACACAACATCTCCCTTACACCACCCTCTACTCACAACCCTCCATGCGCTCAACCTCCGCCACTCCACCTCCCTTTTCCCATGCTGCGCTACCCTCCCTCCACCTCTCCACCTCTCTCACCCCATGATTCTTCACCCCAACCACCCCATGCTCACCCCTCCCACAACACACCCTCCACTCACACTCCTCCATTCCCACTCTTCCCACCGCCCATTGCACTCGCACCCTGCACCCTCCACCCTGCGCTCAACCCACCCCATGCCCACCACCTCCCTGCCTCCTACGCTCCCTTCTCACCTCCGCTCAACCCTCAATGCTCCACCCTTATCCCTCCATGCTCCCTGCTCACCTTCACCCTCTGTGAAACATACTCTTCACTCAGCCTCCACTCTACCTCTGCACAACACCTCCACCCTCCGCACTTCATACAACATACTCTCCGCAAGGTACCTCCACCCTCCGCCCCTATGCAACATACTCTCTGATTTTCCCCCTCCACTCTTCCTCTGCTCATCCACCTTCACTTCGCTCCAATAGCCTTCCAAATGGGCAAATAGAAGGTTGAAATGTGGCTTGAGGCCATGTCATCTTCCACGTCAGTTGTCGCTCGGCTTGCTGTATCATCACCATGTCAGCAGATAGGGAGTTTTGCCATATTAATTTTGACTCCCATCCAACCATCATATTATAGGATTATTGGCTTTCTGTGATGACCATGAAACCATACAATTTAACCTCCTAATATAATGATGTCATCAGAGGTTTTTATTTCTCTGCATTCACGATTAGAGTTTTTGATTTTATAGTCTATCTTCAAAGCTTCATAACTTGCTCATATCAAGTCCTTTTTTTGATCAATGTTTATTAATTTGGGGTAGAATTTCCTAAGGAGTACTATCGTGGAATTAGTTTCTATTTTTCATTGCCATATTTGTCAAAAATTGCACTTTTTAATCATTGTACCTATCTAATCCTTCATGTTGCAACTTCTAGAGCCTCTTTTGGGCACATACGATAAAAATTTTGGGTGCAATTTTTTTTGAAATTGCATTATTTTTCATCTAATTTCTAAATCTACTTGATCAATTTTTTGGTTTTCTTTATTTTCTAATGTTGATAAGTTTCTAGCTTTGTTGTTCTTTAGATTATCTCGTTGATTACAGCCTAATAATGGTTTTTAGGACGTTGAAATAGAAGACTAAAACACAAACTACTAATGAATCATCTTGTAGGTTTCCTTGATCGATAGCCAGCTAAACATTCTGTTTGCATGGTTTTTTTGTTTTATTAAAATATGAACCCACATGTAAGACATCTTAAAATGAACTTCTATCTGGTGTTTTAGGAATGACAATAATTTTAGGAAATTATTCTCTCTCCCTTTTGGGATGAACAAAAATCTAGAAACACTATTTTCATTCACCATTTGAGATCTACAACCTTAGAGGGGCTGTCCAAGTGGGAAAAAGTACTCACCCTTGGAGAATGATCCATATGAGAACAAGATAAAAACAAGCTTCTTCGACTCACTATAATCAAAATGCTTCCTCAAGACCAAATCCTCAGAAGATAAGTGACATTTGAGCTTATACTTGACTCTCACCTAACACAAAGTAGGGTCTCCGAGTCTCAATCACATATCATGACTACTTGTGCTAAGGTGGTCTATGGGGTTATGAGCCTCAATCACATTTGTGTGAACACATAGGATACACTTAAATGAAGACCCTTACTAAAACCCTTTTCAATTAGTGGCCAAAATCCTTTTCTACTTGTTGATACACGTGTTGTGAGACACGCATTCCTTAGAAACCTCTCATGTAACCCTCTTGTTGAGATGGTAAATTTATCAAGATCTATTGATCTTGAGAAATTTGAAGCTTGGTAGGCCTGAGAAGTGTGTGTCGTGGAGGAGAGCCAGTGTTTCCAAGCTTCTATCTATCTGACTTGAATGGGTATTTTATTATAAGAGGATTCAAACAAGTATTGTCCATTTCTCGCCACCTAGGAATAGAGTTTGATTGTTGTTCCTTGTTCTATGATATCTCCATGATGTGTCTTGCATGAGTAAAACATTAAAATAGACACCAAAACAAACAAAACAAACATCAAAATGATCCAACAGGTCAAAATTTGCACTTTTTGGTGTTAAACTCTCAACTCTCATATGAGATTTTACATCTAGTGTCAAAAATCTAAAAATTAGTTGAATTACTATCCAAGTTGGTATTCTATCATGAAGGTTTTGTCCAAATTTTCACAAAATTTGTGTTCTCACAACATCACTACTAGTTTTTTTGTTGACCACAATCTGTTGATAGCCCGACTCACTTGTTGTTTTGAGGTATGACTTTTCTATGATAGTCCAAGTGACTTTTTATTTTAATCATCTTTGTCTGTGTTTTCCTTATCATGAGTTGCGAGAGTAGGTTCGTGAACCTTGACTCAAGATTGGAGTCTTTTATTCTCCTTTTTAGTTGGACATTTTCTCTTTGTATTCTTAGGTCTTGGACTTAGTCAGCACTTTAGGCATCACCTCAACACTAGTTAGAAAAATCAATTGGTTTATGCCTATACACACTAGAGGATCTGTTGTTGATTCTTGTTGTCATCAATCTTCTAACAATTCACATCAATACAATCTTATAATGTCTAAGAGAAAATGGGCTATACCGTATGGTCATAATAATGAGAAAGAAGAGATTCTTATTGCAGCCCTATCAAAACAAATTCAATGTTTGAAAACTAAAATTCAAGACTTCAAGTCAGAAAATGATACACCATCCAAAAAATCCTCATTAAGATTAATCTGTCATTTTCTATTTGATCACGATTCAAACGTTTCTCCACTTCCTTCCAACATGGATAAATCTTGGTATGGCAATGCTATCTTTGATCAAGATAGTGGCTCCAAATCCCTAAAAGATACTAAAAACACCACGAAGTCTCCATCCAAAAGGGTTAGTAACCTCATGAAATAAAAACCTTGGGTTAAATTCAAGAGGGACTTCACTCCTTTGAGACAATCTTATGAATCAACATTGGAATAACTTCTTGAGCATGATCTCTTCACATTACCTCAATTCACATCATGTGGATTGAAATTTTTGCGTATCTATTGTGTATATCATCGACACAAGTAGCATAAAACTTCATTTTGCATGGAGTTGAAACATAAAATCCAAGATCTCATAGATGACAACATAATTAAAGTGGAAAATCCTAATGATTCATCTAATATCAATCATGATCAATATCAGGAATCCATGTCTATAAATGGTTCACATATCACATCTACTTCTTCCACCATTCCTCCATCTCCTAAAGCTTCAAAACTAGCCACACCATCTCTATCAAAGAATGATCCTAATGATGACTATGTCTACCCTCAAGGACTACCTCTAAAAGAGATCCAAGCTAATCAACATACAACTTTAAGTCTTTCTCAGGCTTCAAAGATAATAGACCCAAAGCGTCCATGTGCTTCAATGATTATCATGCCTACTCAAAATGATACTCCATTATCCTTTCAAGAACCCCTCATGCAGATCAAAAATCCTACCTTGTCCTTAGAAGTAGCTCCATGTTAAGAGGTCAATCCACACTATGAAGAAATAAATATCAATAATGATCAAGATCAAGACACCATCCATCCTTATCCAATGATTGACCAAAGTCACATATCTCAAGAGTCCCATAATTATTTTATCATTCCCTTCCATTTCTTCCAAGAAGATAGCCCACCATTTCCCAAGAAAGATCAAGATATCCTTTCCACCATCTCTAATGATCCTATTGAAGATCAAGAACAAAGTACCCTTTATGCACCATCCAAAGATCCTTTTTAAGATTAGAGCATCCCATCATCTCCATGTCATACCCTTCCATATCCATCTCAAGAAACGATAATTACTCCAAATCCCTTGCATAAAAATAGATGCCCTCAAGCTTCATTTGCTCTTATCAAAGCTACTCATGCACCTATTGATATAAATATAAATCTTAAAGATGAGAGTCTTGACAATGCAACTAACTCTAAAGATGTTGATATCCCTTCCACACCTTATCTCCCTCCATTCAAATGTAACTGTGTGCCTTCACCACCCTCCAAGTCCATTCTTGGTCCCTATATCCCAAAGCTAAAATTGTCAAACCTTCCATCTATATTAGGTCCTTATATCCCTCCATCCAACATGCCTAAAAAAACTAGTTTTTCATCCACTTACACTATCCCCTATCAAGATCAAAAAAGACATGCATCCTTTAATTATCCCTATCAACCCATCCATATGAATGATCTATATCGACCCTATTCATCCATAGTCCCCAAGTCTTTTAGAAGCAATTTGGATGTTCAACAAAGAAATCATAAATTCAAGAATCCATTTATATATGAAGATCACTATGCCCAGTCTAATTGACATGTGATTACAAATAAAAATGAAATATTCAAGAGACCACAAGGGTCCACTAAGAAAATAATAAAATCAAAGAAAATATGGGTTCCTAAATCCATTATGGAAGAATTGCATTTGAAATCATCCAAAAGAAAAGGAAAATAAAAAATTTATGTAGATTTCCAAGTCTCTCTTAAAACACTTGAACAAAAAGGAAAAATTAGAGTTGGAATCCAAGCTTCCAAAGTCTTCCACTCCATCTCCATCTAACCATATCTCATCTTTTAACTTTACTTTGGGTCCTCATGTGCCAAAATCCATTACCTTGAATACTTCACCCCCTTCTCCATCCATCTTGGGTCCTCATGTATCAAAATCCATATCCACTCATACATCAAAGCCTCAAGATATTCCATCAATTTTTCCTCCATTCATCCACTACCCTTCAAGGCATGTGTCAATGTTGATCTCACCACCATTTCCATCTACCTCTACACAAACCTTTCAATACCCTATCCAATATCCCACACCTACCTCCTACCCATCAATCTCATATCCTTCCATTCCTCTTATCCAATCTATCACATAAATCCTTGGCTACCATCTATCTTATCCCCCATTTCATTCCCTACCATCACCCTATCAACATCTTTGAGCATACTTTCAATGACCTTGTCCCATCATACCATATATGTCAAAGGAGCACTATATAAAGAGCAAGAGACATAAAGTTCCTCCATAAAATAAAAAAGTTCAAAAAAATAAAAATAAAAATAAAAAGTGCCTTGGTGAAAACCTGGTAAACAGATGCCTTGGTAGAAAAAGTAAAGAGAAATAAATTTTTCCTATGGTGAAAACCACCTCTTGTGGTGCCTTGGATAAGTACAATAATGAAAACCTATAAAATAGGTTTCATGCATAATTCCTCCTACTTGGGCTCTTCACTTGGGGGAAACTTCCTTCCATGTCATCTTATCCATCATATCTTACATGTAGTTAGCCTGTGAGCATCTATGTTCCTTCCAGTGTTCTTAACAAGGTTGAGCGTATCCATGAACATATGCCTCTTGACATGCATTATCCTTTCCATCAACTTATTCACTTTCTCTCATCCATGGCACCCTATTGTGATCTTTCTTATCCCAAGCCTATCTTTCATATCTCTTAGCATTCCTATCATAATCCAAACCATCCACTCATACCCTTCATCTTCCCATATCCTAATTGCGTTATCATAGCTAAATCCTATCCCAAATTAACCTCTTGGTCTTGATCAAAGTGAAGGAAATAAAAAGTAAAATAGTTTCTCAAAAAAAATTTCTTGACATGTCCATTCTTTTGGACCACATGATTTTCATGACATCAGGTCATTATCCTATATGCTATCCAGCACCGCTCCATGAGCCTACATTGTGGTATTATTTTTCTCTAGATTGGGTAATATTGAGGAGACTATCCTTGAGGGTTGCATTCACCCTCTTCATCCACCATTGTCTATTTTCCTCATCCATCAGCTTTCTAAACCATCTCTAATGTCCTACACCTTACTAGACATTGGGGGAAAACCAATGTGATCTTTCTTGAGAATGAGTAATCTCTAAAAAGATAGAAAAAGACTAAAAATTGAAAAAAAATCCTGAAAAAATGATCATTGTGTGAAAACCTAGTAATAGGTGCCTTGATGAATGAATAAAAAAAACCAAAAATGGAAAAATACAAAAAATTGAAAAATAAGAAAAAGTGCCTTGGTGAATAGGTAAATACCTGGTAAATAGGAGGCTCTTGTACTCATTTCTCCATCTATCAATACTCAGTCTTGGCAATCCTTTGCTTCAATTTGTTCATAAGATTTCAGTAACTTTCATGACACTTTGGTTCTTCTGAGAACCCTCCTGGCTTGAAACCAATCTAGAGTCATAGTTTGGGGGCAATCGAATCAACTTGGTCCTAGAAGTATGACCAGTTATCTTGAATCCAATTTTGTTACTAGGGGGAACGGGTCCCCAATTTGATCGCATATTTAGCTTATACAAGAGTTAGTAATATTTTCATTTTTGAAGGACATCTTGCTACTGACGCAATGAGTGTTTCTCAAAACCCTAATCAAAAGTGTTTCTTAACACTATCTTTGGAAACATGTGTGTTTCTTAACACACATTGGATAACACAAACTTAAACAACAAACCGATAGCTCTCAAACACATCGCACTCAGAAGCACGACAGTGATTCTCAACACCTCATACATGTACACATCTAGAAACTTTGAAAAATTGGCTGAAGTATGTTGAACTTCTCTTTGTATTCTATTTGTTCTCATTAATTTTTTTCCAATCTTTTATTTGCCTCCTGCTTGTTGGTGTGGTCCTAATGATCCAAACATGTCAAATAAACTAGGTGTATGTGATAAGAGCTCCTGCATTAAGGTGAAAAAGCCTCACATCCCTCGGTCCTATTTACTTGCACACCAAGGTGAGTTTGGAACTATCTCCTTGACTAATATTTATCTACTTATTTACATAAGATCACACTCATGGTTATCTTGGCCTTGAATGCCTCGATATTGGTGTACTCTTATAACATCAACTAGAAACAACATTTAGGTCATCTCAGCTTTTGTGCCCTGATGCTTATGTTAGTTTGTCATATCTTATCCAATGAAATTCATATTCATATTCTTATGGTCGCAGTGACATCAATAAGGATTATATCGACTCCAATTTTCCAAATACGCTCGATGATGGAAAATTTCAAAGCTAAATTTCAGTGACTACTCCTTAGGTTGGATTCATGGTAGTTTTGTATTGCATATGCATGGTTTTGAAATCAGCATAATATCTTTATCTCTATCCAATGTGAAGGATCTAAGGCTCCAATCGTTCAATATTCCTTTTACCAAGTGGTTAGTTGTGCATTGATTGACGTGAAAATGACACCCCTCACTAATTTGAC
Source organism: Thuja plicata (assembly GCA_018584345.1). Lineage (NCBI taxonomy): Eukaryota > Viridiplantae > Streptophyta > Pinopsida > Cupressales > Cupressaceae > Thuja > Thuja plicata. The sequence goes on from MU226606.1 coordinate 8,523,964, forward strand.
TGTCCTAATTACATTTTCAAGATCAAAATTGAAATATGAAATCATTTTACTTGTCATTTTTGACATTTGAATTTTCAATCAACTACAGCTGATTGCTTGAACAATTAGTCTATTTGGACTCCAAACCAATGGAAATATATCATACTTTCTTCTAGCAAATCTTCCTATCATCAATTTTAGTCAAATTTGGTCAACAAGACCTCCCATCAAGTGAAAATTCTCTCCTAACTACATGGGACCTCTTTCTAACTAGATCAACTTCTTCTTGCATCATGTGATCAATCAAATTGCTTCTGATCACTGGGGCAGGATCATGACATCAACAATTCAGTGATCACATCCTCAATCAAAACTCCATCGCTTGGGGCATCTCATCTTCATCGCATCAAATCAAGTTGAGATCATCTTAAATAAAAGGAAACCTAATTAATGGTCTTCTATAGTGGTTAATACACTCAAAACCAGAAAAGATCAGTCTTACACAAGATATTCATTAGTGAAACCAGATACATTGGTCAAATTGGATTCATCTCTTCAAATCAAGTCAATTTGCTTGCAAATCAAATCTCTTAACAATAACCAGTTTCATCGCTTCAAATCAAACTAGTTATTCATTCAAACCAAACAAAAGGTTTAAGAGTTCTTGATAGATTCCCATTTTCATCACTTCAAATAAAACTGAGTATTATGTTTATATATTTTGATCGATCTTTGTCCAATCAAGCTCAGAGTCAGTCTTCCTCGACAAGAATAGTTTCATCGCTTCAAATCAAACTATTTTGTCTTCTCGCTAACAAGTCTTTGAAAAAATACACTGATCACACATCAATTCAAAGAGGGGCAAATGTAATAACCTAAAAGTGGTCACCTAAACCCTAGACCCCTAATCTCAATCATATATCAAGAAACCCTAATCTTGATTATTCTAAGTCCTAAACCAAACAGGCAATTCATCAAATTCAAGCTAATCTGACCTGAACCCTAGGTCCTAATCAATCATCACACTTGATTAATTAATTCCTAAAATAACATTACATTGGCAAATAAACCTTATCTTAATTATTTAATTGATATTCTAATACATTAATTAAATAAATTAATAAATTGTCAATTAAATTTAAAAAAGGAATTAAATTAATAAAATTGAGTTTAAAATGCATTTAGAATCTTTTAATATTTAAAAATGCATATGATGTCATCAATTTCAGTTATCTAATTATTAAATTGGAAACAAATATGTTTTATCTAGTTAACTTATTATTATATTTTATCATTTTGGAAACAAAGCAGTTAACTGAAAACTGATTTTGGAAGTTTCCAAAATGGTTGATCAGTTAGTTCAGTCAATTGACGCTTTCGACCAATCATCATCTTTGCACATGGATTGTGCTTCTTCAATCAAATCTAAGCCACTCTTTTCTTCCGATCTTGACTGTCAATTCGAGAGAGATTTTTACAAAAGAGAACCTCTTTTCCTTCACAAAGGATCCCAATTCTTATTATCTATATTATGTAGTTTTTACTTTCTTGCATTCATAGATTTCAATTTGTTTAGCATTGTTGATTTTTAGTTTACTTTTGTTAAGCATGGAAACTATAATCTTTGAGAACATTTGTTTTGGGTTTTAAAATCTATCAAAAACACTTCATTTGGTGCTTTAAAATGAAATATTAATTAGCTTGGATGAATAACAAATCTGCATTTGCATAGCATGTACATTAATCATTTTAGCTTTCTTTAAAATCCTTCGTTTGGGATCTGGTGTAGTCATTGTTTCTTGCGATGAGTTGAGAGAAAGATTCAAACTCATTCCTACTAGAAGGAGATGAGTCAATGTTGGTTAGCTTAGAAAGTTTTAATATTATGATTTTATCATTTTCTAACCAACTAACACCGTAATGGTTATTGAAGTGTATGTTGCAGCTATAGGTATCAAAGCCATAATTTATAGATACAAGTATTAACATGACCATCATGTATGGAACCCTTGTCAAACTACCAAGGCCTTCCCAACAAAAAATGACATTCATCCATGGGGATGATATTGCAAAGTACCTCATCTCGGTAACTTCCAATCTTGAACTTTACTAAGCACTGGTCATTGACCAGGACCTTGTGGTCATCCTGCACCCATGAAATTTTGTATGGATGTGGTTGTTTTTCCCTTTTCAGCTTCAACTTTGTGACCATTTCTTCTGATACTAGATTATAATTTCTCCCACCATCAATAATCACATCACAAAACATATCCTCACACTTGCATCTAATACAAAATAGGATCTTCCTCTGATCTGAGTTCTTCTCTTCATTTATTAGGATCCTCCTAACAACTAGGGTTTCTCCTCTCTCAACATCATCTGAGTGTTCTGAATGAGCTTCTTCATTTGAATGTGCAACTCATGCATGGCCTTCAGTCCTCCTATCCATCCTTCCTTGATGCTCTAGGATTTCATAGGATCGGTGTCCTTCTCTGCAATGGAAACATGTCCCCACAAAAACCTCCTCTTCCTGGTCCTTTCCATCTTCCTCTTCCTCTCTAATCCTTATTATTTTGATCACAAGAATGATTAAAATTATTTCCCCTCTAATTTTAAATACTATTTGACTCATTATTCTTTTTCTCATCTTCATTTTGGCCACCATAAGACTGTTCGCTAGATCTTCCACCACGACCTCTTCCAGCTTGAGTACTTTCAAACTTCTTGTTAATCTTCTCTTCCACTCTTAGGGAAAACTGGTATGCCACTTCAATACTATTCATTCTAACCAGACTCAACTCATCCTAAATACTCAGTCATAATCCATAAAGACAATGAACAACTTTTTCCTTCTTAGGTTCTACATGACCTATTATAATAAGGATTCGGTAGAACTCTTCTGCATACTCCTACACAGATTTCCCTCTTGTTTCAACCCTTGCATTTTCTTCAGTAGATCAAGCTCATAATCAAAGGGAATGAATTGTCTCTTAACCTTCTCCACCATTCAGTCCCATCTTGTGATTTTCTCCTTGTCTCTTTTGTTCCTCTCCAACTGAATCTCATGCTACCAAATTTTTGCGTGTCCCTTCAGTTTGTCCTTCACAAATTTGACTTGATTTGGATCTTTGACATCTTCATACTCAAAATATTCCCCTAGACCATTGATCTAGTTGATCAGCTCCTCTAGGTTAAGGTTTGACAAATATGTGGGAACTTCAATCTTGGGTCTCTTTCCAATCTTGGAAATGGCCCTCACAAGGCTATCATATTCAGGATCTCTAGGCACTTCTGGTGCTTCTTGGTCACCTTGTCCTTATTCTTTGAATTCCTCTTCATTTTCATCTCTAATCTTAATATTCATTTATCTACATAGTTCCTCTTGCAATTCTTGTACTTGTCTTTGTAGGACTCTAAAAGCTCTTCTATCACACTTGCAACTCTCCCACCATGGTTTCTTTGTGGAGGAATTTTGGCTCTTATCACTCCAACCCACAACCACAGTCTTGGTGCAAACTGCCTCACATTTGGCAATTTGTCTACACACTCAGGAACTCCTGCTCTGATATCACTTGATGAAGGGTGCTCCCCTTATTAACGCAAACACACAACAAAATTGAGAATAAAAATGATTTTCAAAGACAAGAAATGGGCTTTCTATTATCCACCATGAAATGAGTGTAACCACCCTAATTTGGTCTACTCTAACTAGAGACCCTATTTTCCCTAAATGTGATCATACCCCTAGTTATCTTAATCTAACTATTTGATTATTGGCATAACTCATCAAAATCAATTTAATATCCTAAAATCAAAGTGATTTCATCACTCACATTAATTACCTTAGCATATTTAAAGCAAATCAACCCAATTAAACCCTTGGCTAAAGTAATTAATTAAATTCTCTAAATACAACTCATCACTTGCACACGGAAATTCAATACATGAACCAATGAGAGTTCACTCACATGGATCACCAAATATTAAATCCTCACCTCTACTCACAAGTTGATCTCAAACACTCATTTCTCAAATTCTTCCATAAAAGGATTTAATTATGAGCTCAATAGGTCCCAAATTTTAGAATATTGAAAACACTCTTATGTTGCCCACAATTTTAGAATTCTAATTGCATCCTTATTCTATCATTTTGTTTCTTTATTTCAAATAGCTAATTAGATAAATTTCATTTTTGCTTCAATGAATCTTTGCATCATTTATAAGAATGAATTACATGATAGTTAGCTTCATTTCTCAATAAATCTTCCATTCTAGGACTGAATGTGTCACTGATTTAATGCATAATCAGAGGGAAAATATATCTTAAATCATACTCTTCCTAGATAGGAAACAATATTTTTATTTCAATGGTTTCCTTATGCTTCTCAATTGATTTCCATATTTCTAACCATTGATGCAATGACATATTGAAGTTTTGTGTTGCAGCTTGTACATACATAATTCACATACACATTTCTGACGCCCACCGTGGGGCTGAGCCCCAGATTTCTCACTATTTTGAGCCAATTGATTATCTTTTTTCTATTTTTTTGGATGCATACTTTCATTTAAAAGCAAAGGATCACATCCTAGAATGAAGCTCACATCTGGGATATCATGCATCACATCTTGTTAATCCTAAATCATTCATGGTAAAAGCTCACATTTGGTTAATCCCATATCACATTTGGTGTAAAGGCTCGTATTTAGGATCTTTTCTTGCATTTAGTCATTCTTGTATCATATTTGGGAATAAGATCGTATTTGGTTGTTCTACTAGCATACTTGATAAATTTGATCACTAATCAACTAGATTTGGATGTTTTTAGATGAATCTTATTGTTTGAGCAACCTAATGAGTTCTTGTAGGACACTGTTGAAGACTTCTTTAGCTAAGAAGATGGAATGAAACTACTAACAAGTGGTTTTGTAGGTTTCCTTATGGGTTCAACCAAATTTTTTTTTTCAATAGGAACTTAACACAATTTATCTACATTTCGTAACTTGATTAGAGAAGTATGCTCTTTTCCTTCATGGCAAATAAAAACCTCAAACATCAAGTTAACATTTGAATAGAAATTGGAGAAATAAACTTAATTTATTAAAAGTATTTTGGTTAATTTCTTTGGTAGGAACCTAATTTTTGAATTTAAATTTGATTCTTATTTCAAATAGAGGATTATGCTCTTTTCCCAAGTTGGAAAATTGGAAATTCGATATGGGGGACTTAGTCTTGAGTTTGACAATTCAAGGGAAAGAAATTACATGATGTATTTGATAGGAGAAAATGACATGGATAGGAGAGTATGCTCTTATTCGTCGTGAATAATTAGAAATCTAGACTCCTAAGCCACCAATCCTCTTTATTTCTTTTAACTTTAGAGGGCCTGTCGGTTGAGGAAAAAATCTCTCGAGAATGACCTAAGTGAGGAAAGGTGAACGCCAACCCTTCCATCTCACTATAATCAATATGCTTCCTTGAGGAAAAAGTCTCAAAAGATGTAATTGGTTTTTTCCTTGGAATTTTGACTATCATTCCTTGGACATGCTTGGATGTGTGTAGAGTGGAGCCGCTTGAATCTTTCTTGGGAGACTACACTCATTTGGGTAATCGTAGGGCTATACGCCTTAATTTTTCCTTGTGCAATTCCATGGGGGACGGTTGCGAATGACTGCCTGGATTAAAATACTTTATAGTTAAGACCACATGCTTCATCTCCTAAAGGTGATAATTTTTGTGCAAGGAAAATAGTAATTTACCCAAGATACTCGTATTTCCATGCCCTCACTTGCCTTTGTAGTCAGTTATTATGGAATCATGAATGGATCCATTGCGTACTTGGTGATGGTCCTATTTTGATTACTATTTGAGTGTTTACCTAAGTCTACGAGTAAATATTTTCATGATATGCCATAGATTTTAGGGAATAGGTGTGTTTGGTCATTTAACAACTTGCTTGATGTGTAAAAATTGAAATAAAAAGATAAACGCCCCCAAACAATCAATATTTTAATAATCACATATATTTATGTTGCTCAAAAACACTCTAGAATTCATTAGATAGGCCCTAGAGTCAGATAAATTTTCACGTTCTTCAAGACAAAGAGGGAAAAATTAGAAAATTCCATTAGGAGGTTGCATTTGATAAATCCTAGCTCGTATTTGGGAAACACAGTCGCATGTGGAAAACAAGCTTGCTTCTAGTAGATCTAGGAAGAACAAGCTCTGATCCTATATATCTAGGCTCACATTTGGTAAGTCTCATCTAGGACAGAGGTTACTTGCACATGTGTCAGAATCAGAAACTCTATAGTTTTGGATACCCTTTTGGCTCTTCAGTTTGTTTCTATTGTTCTTACTGGTCCTCCTATCACTATTTATTAATCTAATTGGAAGTCTACCTTGCATGTTATTTAGGGTTGTCACAGTTGATCCCAAATCATGTTGTCGCTTCACTAAGAAAATCTTCTTGATTCCTAGCTCACTATCAAGGCATTCTAACCCTCTAACACTAGAATCAATCACTTTAAAACAATAAAACTCACATTCAACACAACTTGGACAGTTTGTAAATTCCTTTTGACACAATTAGAACACTTTTGAAAAAATTGAGACCTTGATTTCATGGTTAAAGCAAGAAGTAAACAATACCTTTCTCACAATTGAGAAAGACCCCCAAGATTGCTTAAATTTATACAAGGAGAGACATCTCGAATGAATCCTCTCTTTGATCAAGACTCACCTAAAATGGATGCACCTAGTCACGAATGGAGTGATGCCTTTGAAGAATATAACCAAGAACAAGATGAAAGGGAAAGTCAAGAAGAGATAAATCATGAACTTCCTTTGTTTGATTAAAAAAGTGATGAGGACATATCAAAATAAGAATACAAAAAAATCAAACAAAGTAGGAATTTTCAAAGGAACTTGGAGAAAATCATGGGAGAAGATAAAGTAAAATACTTCCTTCACTTAGCATCTCTTGGAGTTAAAATTCCCAAAGACTATGATGTTAAAAGATTGAAGGAAGAAGAGGTAAAAATGCCTATCTTCATACTTTCTAAACAACTATATAAAATGCAAATAAAACTCATAGAACTCAAGAAAGAGAAGACTAAACCGATGAAGAAATACTCCTTGGGGAACATATGTTTGTTTCCTTTTGACAAAATCATAAACATGGTTCCATTCCCACCTAAGATGGCACAAACCAAATATGACAAATACATGGGAGAAACTGATCCACATGACCATGTAAGAGAATTGTGTGACCTAAGAATAGAATACATGCACAAATCGACATACTTGATGAGACTATTTCCAAGAATTCTAGGTGGAAATGCTATGTAATGGTTCTCTAAACTAACACCAAGTGTGTAAACATTTGAGGAGTTAATTCAAACATTTGTCCAACATTACTCCTACAACATACAACACAATGTTACCATGATGGATCTTTGAAATACAAGACAACGAACAAGAGAATCCTTCACACACTCTTTGCAATGGTGGAGGAGAATATTTGCAAGGTACTCAAGACCAATACCTGAATCTGAAAAGATGGAGATCTTTATAAACAAATCAATACCTGAAATGAACTATGCTCTAGAAATGGAAGATTCTCTCAGTTTCAACAGAATGATAAAGAATTTCATTTGTGCTGAAGAAGTTATGGTCAAGAAAGGAGAGATCACACTCCAAAGTAAAAATAAATCCTCTAACAAATATAACAACAAACCTAAATGGTGGAACAAGAACAAAAATGTTGTTAATGATGGATTGGTTGAAGCCTCGAATGTGAACGCTAAACCAACTATGTTTAATCTCACAAATAATCTACAAGAAAATAAAGAAGTTAAGGTAACAACAACAATACCAAGAGAAAACACTGATACCAACAAGAATAAGCCATGGACATCTAGACCACAAGGAAAATTTACTACATTGGGAGAACCTCTTGAGATAGTTTTGAAGACTCTCTTGGATAAAAAAATCATCACTATATCATAGTCAAAAAAATGGGAGCCAAAAGTAAAACCAAGATGGTGGAATAATAATGCCTATTGTGACTTCCACAAGAATAAAGGACACAAGACTAATTACTATGTTAAACTCAAACATGTTATACAAGATCGCATTGGTGGAGGCAAGATCAAAGTGGAAGGACATACATCCAATGAAGATAACATGACATATAATAAACCATTTCCCAACTATGAAAAAGGAGAAGCCTCTAAAGGAAAAGGAAATGAATTCAATTACACCTATTCCCATAATGATAATGTGATCAATATGTTGGACATAAAGAACGAACCAATCAATGTGATCAATATAAAAAGGTGTCAAGGACAAGTCAGAATATTCAAATGCAGTAACACAAATACAAGCACAAATCATGATTAAAGGGGTTAATTACTCATCCAAATATGCAACATCATCTAAACCACCTATTTTCACAATTCCTAAACTAGAAACAACAAGACAAATGGTTCCCATGTCCTCTGCTAACTATAACTTGGTAGACCAATTGCAAAGGACCTTGACTCAAATCTCTATATTTGGGTTATTAAAGATATCTTCAGTGCATAGGGAAGTTGTTGAACAAGCCCTACATTCTGAAAATATTTCAGAAGACATAGATGTGGATAAATTCCAGGAAATGGTCAATCACATATTAGCTCCACACTATCTCTCTTTTTCAAAATAAGTTGACAAATCTTTGACTCATCCCCATAATCAACCCCTTCACATTGAATTTTTGATCCATAAACACCATGTAAAACATGTATTGATAGATGGAGGTGCAGGGTTGAATATATGTACTCTCAATCTACTCAAGACATTAGGATTTTTAGAACACACAATTGATTCAAGGAGTAAGATAACCATCAAGGCTTATGATGAAGAAGATAGATCATCCAAAGGAATATTTGTTTTACCAATAAGAATAGGACCAATTGAACACAATGTGATTTGTCAAGTTCTTGATCTACCATTGGCCTATAACATATTTCTAGGAAGACCTTGGATACATGAAATGCAAGTAGTGCCATCTACTTACCACCAATGTATCAAATTTCCATGCAATAGGGTGGAAGTAACAATTCTTGTAGATTCAAACTACACTTGCAACAACATTAAGGTAGATAGTATGGTTCCTCACAATAAGGAAGTTCCAAAAGAGTTCTCAACTGAAACCTCTAAAGAAATGGTGATGAGAAGCTTTGGAAAGACACTAAAACTTGAAGAAACTAGCATGGGGGAATACAAACTAGAAACAACACCATCATTTGCTAACATTCCTATGTCTCCAAGATCTTATGGGAAAACATCTTGTAGATGCCTAAATTTGGTCAGGTGTATTGTAATTGATCAAAAGGAAATTTTATCAAATAAAAGGGACTAAATTACATTAAATCAAATGATCAATTAATAAATATATCAGTTAATTAAATATAAGAATAAAAGGGGTAAATCAAAGCTATATGATTGATTTAATCAATTAATTGTATAGTTTAAATCAAAAATCAAAATCAACCTATTCCTTACATGAATAATTAATTAATTAATTTAATTTTTGAAATGCTAATTTCCTTCAAGAAAGGAGACAAGATTTCAAAGAACCAATGAGAATCAAAGATTGAAAGCACAAGGATCACTTCAATCTTTGCAATCTCGATCACTCATTTTAATCTTTAAAATCCTCACCACTTAATTTGTCTCTTTGTTCCAACCTTTGAGACCACCCTTTTAATGGTCTCCCCATTTGAAAAAAATTGAAAGCCTTCAAATAAACCTAGATTTGATCATGATTAACTTAAATCTACCCCCTACCCTTGGGAAATCTTATAAATACCATGCATTTTGAGAGAATTATTAATCCTATACATTCATGAGCAAATGCATCTACACTATAGAGAAATTCAGTGAGATCGTAGCAATTTGGGAGCATTTGAGAGCATAATTGAATAAAATTGCATTGTAATTTGAGATTTGTGAGCTAGATTAGGCATCATCATATATCAATTCTCATTCTAGGACTCTCACTAATGGATATCAAGGCTGAGAGCTTCATTATCATGCTTAGTTAGAGAGCCATGGAATGCTAAATGTTATTTTGTTAATTCTTTGTATTAAATTAGACTTTTGTTTCTATAGAATTAATATATTGCACCTTAATTTAATGAAGGTATAGTTTATATATACACAAATGGTGCCCACCATGGGGCTTAAGGTCCCTAATCTCTATTTTTCATCCATTTTTGCATATTTTGTATATTTTCTTATCTATTTTGCAGGTTTCAGGCAAAGCAACGTGTATGAGATAAATATTTACACCTACAAACAATAAAGCCGCGTGTAAGAGTACTTTATTCACTGCATATAATAGTAAAGCAATGCCAATTAGACAAATAATTACATGTACAAAGAGTGAAATCATGCCTGAAAACTTTCAAACACCACGTGCAATCTTTTCTATCTTGCACTTTCTGTTTCTTTTCACGGCTTTGCATGCTATGTTTCACTTGTCAGTGCTTAAAGTTACATGTAGTATTTTGTTAAATAATTCTTAGAGTACTTTAAAGTTGCACGTAGACATTAGAAAAGCATCACACATGTTGGGTATATTTCTAGTTTTTTTGAGTCTTGCTAAAGATTTTTGTTCCCAGTGTCAGTTATGCCTAAAAATGTCAAAGTCTATCCTATTGTACCATAAAATTTGTCTACAAGTGTCTGAAATCTAAGAAATGCAATGCAAAATGGTTGAAAACCTTAAACCCTAGGTTACTTGTGTTTTTTCTATGCAAAAACCCCAAACTTTCATAACCTAGTTCTAATTTGAAGTTACTTTTGTCAAGTAACTTAAGATGTTTTAAGTCATGTGCCTTTTAGTCATTACCTTTATCTCCTAATCTCACAATCAAAACTGAATATTCCTTATTCTCTAGAGACTTGGCACAAGCTTTTATCTCTTAATCTTGAGAAGAAAGGAATGTGCTCTTATACATTCAGAGATTAAGCATAGACGGTTGATCTTGATCTCATCATGCGGTTGCCGCGTGATCACTAGAAAAAAATGAAGTTGTCTCAAAGATTTAGAGACTTAGTGACAACCATGTATGCATTTTTAATCATGTGGCTAGCCTAGATCTCATGACTTAACCTTAGTTATAAGAAATCTTCATCCATTCAGAGATAGCGAGGTCACTGAATCTCGTAAAATCCAACCCGAGGTCAAGAAAGAGTTTACTTTGTGCTTTGTAATGTGATCTCCAGATGAAATCAGAGTTAAGTAATTCATTGCGAGATTCAGTAAGGATCATTGATCTATTTTCAAATGACTGGCTTGCATGTGATCTCCAAACAAATTCCAAGGCCAATCTTTTCTTCAGCGATTAAGATAGAGCCGTAGGTCTTGTTTTATCCTTGGATTGATTGTTTCATCTACGCGTGATCTCCAAATAAACCCCATTGTTAGAAAATATTTTAGAGACTTGGAGATAAAGCTTGGCACATAATCTCTAGATAAACCTGTAGTTGAGGCTAAGTCAAGTAAATTTTATTATGAGATTCATAGATAACGTGTTCGCGTGATCTCAGAATGAAACTGTGGTTAAGAAGGTAGTCTCGAGATTAAACGTAGATCATTGGATCAAAGAAGAATCAAGGGTTTCCATGTAATCTATGGAAGAATTTGTTAACTCCAGAAAGATTATGAGACTTAGCGCTAATCGTTGATCAAGAAAAGATCAGAGGGCTAGCGCGTGATTTCTAGATTAAACCCGAGTTACAAGAATTATTCAGCGACTTAGACTTTTATTTAGTCACTGAATATCCAAAAGAACCATGGTCAATTATGGTTAAATACAATTCAAGTCAAGTTTTTTGTGAGTAAATCTGGACCGTTGATCAAGATAGAGATGTGTGTCTGGTGTTGAATCACTAGAAAAAGTGAATAAGTCATGAATAATTTAGCGATCAAGAGGTAATGAGATAAGATGCAGACACGTATTTAAGTGGATGAGAAAATATATGGTGTTTGTGAAGTCTCTAAGTAAACCCAAAGTTAAGAAGATCTTTTAGTGATTCAGAGATAGCATTTATCTATAAATCTCCAGACTTGACCAAGTTTAGTCTAAACATTATGAGATTGCGAGATAACCTTTAGTCGTGTAATCTCTAAATAAAATTATGTTAGAGCCAAAGATTCAAAGATTCAACATGAGCTGTGGATTGAAATTTGGATCAAGGGCAGTCGTGTAATCTCCAGTTAAAATTAGCAGGTAAAAAATGATTCAAAAATTCAGCACAAGCCATAGATCAAGTTTTCATCATGTGGCTATCGCGTGATCTCTGAATAAACTCAAGGTAGAGTAAAACATTCAGTGAATTAGAGATTGCTTAGTCACATAATCTCCAAATGACTTGAGGTCAAGTTAAAGTTAAAAGGTAAGTTGAAAAGATAAGATCCAAACCGTTGATGTGATCTATATCTTATGGTGTGTGCATGATCTTTGTCTAGACCCGAGATTAGTCAAAATGCTCAATGATTCAGAGACAAGAAGAAATGAGTTACCCAGTGTTAAGAAGTAAACCAAATGTAAGGAAAAGTTAAAATGAGTAGGAAGAATGTAATCTCAGAACAAAATTAGATTTAAGAAAACCATCTAGCGACCTAGCAAGAACCATAGATCAATATCTTATCATATGGATGGCACTAGATCTTGTGATATTAAAAGGGTCAGAGCAAACTCTTAGCAACTTGGTGATGAAGCACTCGCGTTAGCTCTAGATAAACTATGGTCTGAGTATGGTAAAATATTAAGGATTTGTTGTCGCACAATGTCAAGGAAAGAAATACAAAAGGCAGGGCTATTAAAGACAAAATATTTTGACATAGTACAAGTAATCCCCTTAGGTGTGAAAAAGAAAGAAAAGCAAGCCAATCATATCGCATATAAAGCCTTTTTTACATAAAATAAGGTTTTAAAACTGAAAAAGCACTCATGACTTTTTCAACTGGGCTTTTCAAATTTGATTACCTGTCAACTTCAAATGCCACAGCTAGGAGAGAATTGATGTAAAGATATGTAGAGTTATTGTAGAATTTATTGAACAATGGTTTCCAAGTTCTCAAATAGATTGGTGCATTGAATTTTCAATGATAAATAGATGCAACCTTTGTACATTCTGGTTACCAGAGTTTTTCAGAGCACAGAGCGAAGAAGTTGCATAAGTTTCAAAGCAATTGTGAGAAGCAGATTGTGTTTGAGAGAAGAATTATCTAGAAAACTAGTAAACATGAGTCAAATAGGACCAAGAAGGGTTTCAGCTAGTGGAGAAAGCAAGGATGCAGAGGAAGAAAAGAAGGGAAAGAGGAACTTCTCAGATGAATTTGTCACTCTACTTCTAGGAACAATTTAGAAAAAAAAGGTAGATAATGAATCCTTTATTGATAGCATGTCTAATTGTAGGGATCCAAATACTCCTAGGTGCTCTTGTTCTGATTTATTTAATTATTTCTACAGAAATAAAGATAGGAAGATCCCAGTTTCAAACCCTTGGACATTAAGATTAGCTAAGCTAATTTTCGTAGATTTCTAAGTGGATGTTGACCTATTAATAAATTTAGACAGGAAATATGAGCCTACCTCTAAGACTATCAGAAAAGGAGATGAAACTGCCTTTGTTACCTTGGATAGGGAATCCTTCATGAAAGCCTTTGGAATTTACCACACCTCTTCCAATGAGATTGACTTCAAAAAATTACAGAACAAGTAAACCAGAGAGGTTAACAGAGTTAGCAAGTTGGTCCAAACTCATGTGCCCAGGTCGAATAGGAATTATGTGGCCCCAATGCCTTCTTCTAAGGGTGCACCATATGAGTTTAAATACCTCAATTTTTTACATGAAGTATATAGTCTATGGGTTTTGTAGGGTACTAGGCATTGATGAGCATATTGAGAAACTGACTGTAGATTTGTTAATGATTATCTTGGATATTCAGAACTCCTAATCCAACATAGACTTTGACTACATTCAGTATGTCATTGATAGAATGCATGAGGGCCTGATCAGTATTCAGAAGAAGGATAACCCCAAGTTCATGAATTTTTCTCTCTTAATGCATCTAATTTTGTACTTAAATGTGGACAACATTAATATAGAGTTTCTAAGACCTAGAACTCTTTTCCAAGGTCAGCCAGACCCCATACAGTTATGGATTAGGGTTTGGAACTACACTTCAAATGAGAATGAATTCTTTGGCTTTGAGAATCAGACTGGACATCCACTTCTAGAATTTATGGGCCTCAATGTAACTAGACTATCAATAAGAGAACTTAAACTTCTAATACCTTGCCAGTATATAGACAAATTGCTAGGAGATCACAATTGGGGTGACTTCTATTGTGAGAAGACTTATACCCTGATTAGGGTTTATGGATGTTCCCAGCACCCACACATACTTCCATAGTATGTGCCTCCAAGAGTGGCCATAATGGAATTTATCTGGCAGCTAATGTGAACAGACAAGGAGCATCTGGCTTCTCATAGAAAAGGCACCTTCACACCCAGAAAATTCAAAGTGGCTAACTTTACCATTGGGAAAAGGGCCATGGATGCAGTGAATAAATGACTAGGCCAGTATAGAATGAGCATGGGCTTGTATATGTATGTAGATCTGGAGGGTTTTATTAAAAGTGCTAAGAAGCTACTAACCCCAAGAACCACTGCTATTAAAGAGCATGAAGATTGTGTTGAAGAATACCTTATCAAGAAAATTTTGGATGATGATGAGGTTGTTGGAAAGATTTTTTGGAAAGGTACAATGGAAACAATTATTGTTTTGTCATTGATGTCAAACCTTAACTAGTGAGACTATTGCTATCTGTTTGAGTACCATATCTATTGATTAATGAAGAAGATTTAACAAGAAGACCAAGTGGAATGGTTGAGTTAAGGAAAATAACAAGGGTACTTGATCAGTTGGCACATTGGCAAAGCAATGTGTTGTTTATCTTTTGATGACAATTTTATTGGTTGGTTTGTGTCGAGCACTAGTATGCTGAGAATAATTCCTAGTGATGACTGAGCACCAATGAAATTGCTGAGCAAGTTCAGTGTTGGTCCAGTGAGAACACAATGGTGGCTGAGCACCAGTATTTTGATTAATGACAAGATTTAAGATCTCTGGCCGACATAGTTGATTTTATTGGGATATGTAAAATTAATTAAAGATTGATCCACATTATTTACTACATGGGTAACCACAATTAATGCATGGACTCGAGATTTAATTAAAGTCTACTTTGGAGAAGTAAATGGTAATGTAATGATGGGATGATCCATTGGATTTGACATAACCTAAGATCTACGATATTTATTAAGTGACAAAGATTTATCTGACCTAGATGAAGAGGTATAAGATAACCTCAAGGGGTTATTCATGTAATGTGTGTGTATGCAAGAGGATTGCATAGTTAATTTACTGATTGGCATGACCTAGCAGAGAAGGTTCAATAGAGAAGGAAAGAATTGCATGAGTGATTGCTTGACAGATTTCCAAGAAGATTAGGAGTTTGAGATGAGAATGGAGGCCACTCAGTAAGTTAGCATTAGAGTTGAAATTGGATCTAGATTTGCAAAGTAAGTTGTATGTATCAGATCACAACTGTTGATTACTTTCTAACCATTGTATCAGTTAAAATCCTTTAACAAGGTTGACCTAATAGTCATTGTATAAATCCTTTGAGCAAGGTGACATTCAAGTGGAATGTTCTAAGTCCTCTAACAAAGCCACTCCTCATAGGGTGATTAAATCCTTTAAGCAGGTCACATTTAGCAATGTGTTTTGTAACCTTTAACATGGTTGGCTCCTAACAGAGCTCACTTCAGAAGAGTGAAAACTTGGTGGCATGTTACTTGTGGTTTTTCCCAAATCAGGTTTCCACGTTAAATACTTGTGTCAACTTGTGTGAATGTTTATTGTTTGTTTTGTTGTTAAGTTTCTGCAAGCTAATTACATCTTAACAGTAAACTGCATGTTTAAGTTGTTGACATATATTATTGCTGTCGAGCATATCTGAATTGTACAAATTGGTATAAATTTTTAATGGGCACATCTAGACCTAAGGATAAATAATCCACCCCCCCTCTCAGTTATTTTGAATTCATTCTAAAAATTGGTATCAGAGCTTAGTTCCCTTGAAAATAGTTTGAAGGTACTTGGATCAAAAGATCAAGATGTATAAAAGGGAGGTACCGAAGTTGAACAAGGATAAATTTCCTACATGGAAAAGTTTGATGAAATTTAACTTGGTTGGTGTTGGTGACTCTGCTTAACATCATGTTGATCAAGAATATGTAGCCCCTATGGGAGTTCTCAATGTTGTACAGTTAAGAGAAAAGAAAGAACATAATCAAGCAATGTTGGAGATTGCATCATCCCTAAACTATCATGAGTTTGAAGACATAAAGGAATGTACAAGCACAAATAAAATGTGGGATGCCCTTGAAAACATCTATGGAGGTAACACAAATGTGCTAAGAGCCAAATCTGAAATCTTGAGAGGTAAGTTTGATGAAATGAAAATGGAAGACAGAGAAAATATAGTTCAATATTATGGTAGGATAAAGGAAGTTGTAAATGCTATTAGAGGAGCTAAAGGAACCATTGATGATAACACCATCATGAGCAAGGTACTAAGAACACTTCTTCCTATTTATGCTATTAGAGTATCTGCAATTCAAGAATTTATGTAGTCCTAACAACAATTTGACTCTGGAAGGTTTGGTAGGAAGACTTACTACATTTGAGATGTCAAATTTTGATAACTATACCCCACAAGCTATTGAATCTTCATTCAAGTCCCAGATGGTCCTCAAAAAATCAAACAAAGGAAAGAAATGTGTGGATAGTAACAGTGACACTTTTTATGATGATATAGAAGAACTTTAGGCACTTATGACAAGAAGACTATCTAGAGGAAAAGGAAAATTCAAAGGTAAACTTCCTATTATTTGTTTTTCATGAAACAAAGTTGGTCATATTGCTGCAAGATGTCCTGATAAGAATGACAAAGATGAAAGATGAGACAACAAGTATAAAGACAGAAAGGATGATCAAGACTTCAGGAAGTCCAAGGATTACAAAGAAAAAGGTAAAAAATCCTTCTATATAGTTGAAGAAGCTTCTGACAATGAATCTAATAAATCTAATGAAAATGATATAGAAGTTGTGCATGTTGCAATGAAAGATTATTTTGATGATGATGAGAAAAATACACTAATTTCTTATATGAGTAAAGGTGATCGTTGGATTATTTATAGTGGTTGTCCACATCACATGATAGGTGATAAAGATAAATTTGAAACCTTAGATCAGTGTAAATGTGGTTACGTTAAATTTGGAAATGATACACCATGTCATTTTAAAGGGAAAGGATCAATTCAATTGACTGACAAAATCAGATGTGATGATGTATATTGGGTTATTGATCTTAAGTATAACTTATTGAGTGTTTTATAGCTGAATACTTCTGGTTATAGAGTTGAATTCCATCATAGGAAAGAAAAAATCTATGAAGCCAAGTGAGAATTAGTTTGAAGTGGTGAGCAGACAAAAGGTGACTTGTTTTATCTGGATTTAGCTGTTGAGATATGTTTGTTTGCACAATATAGTGATGTTTGGTTATGAAATAAAAGGTTGTGTCATGTAAACCTTGATAACTTGGTAAGCATAAGAAAATTGAAAAAGGTTAGAGGGCTGCCTAAGTTAAAGAAATCTGAAAATGAAATGTGCAAGCAATGTTAGTTGGGAAAGATGACTAAATCTAGTTTCAAGAGTAAAACTCATACTTTTGAGGATATTCTAGAATTGGTTCATACTGACCTTTATGGACCTATTGGTGAGAAAAGTTACTGGGGAGATAAATATTTTATCTTATTTGTTGATGATTACTCTAGAATGATGATTGTTATGTTTCTGAAGGAAAAATCTGATGCATTCCAATTGTTTAAGTGGTACTTGGAAAAATTTGAAAAGGAGACATGCAAAAGTCTAAAATGTCTAAGATCTGACAGAGGAGGCGAGTTTATTTCTATTAAGTTTAACAAGTTTTGCAATGATAGAGGGATAAAGAGTAGATGTCCACTCCTAGGACACCACCACAGAATGGTATAAATGAAAGAAGAAATTGATCTATCATGGATTGTGCAAGAACACTAATGATGGAGAAAAATGTTGCACAAAAATATTGGAGAGAACTTGTAACTATAGCAGTCTATACCCTGAACAGAGTACAAGTAAAGAAAGGTACAAATACTACACCTTATGAGCTATGGTATGGATATGCACCTAGTGTAAGCTATTTTAAAGTTTTTGGAAGTAGATGTTTCATACTGAAGGATAACAGAAATGGAAAACTTGATGCTAAAGGTGAAGAAGGCATATTTCTTTGATATTCAACTAAAAGTAAAGCATACAAGTGTTTGAATTCTAACACAAACAAAATTGTATAAAGTGCAAATGTTAAAATTGATGAATATGCAGAAAGAAATGAAGCTGAAAGCATGAATGAGCCTAAGAGTTACAAATTATTCACCTATCCTAATGAGGAAGATTCTAATGAATTACCTGAAACTAAGAATGAAGTTTCTGAGAAATAGTTCGCACCTACCGAGTCACAAAACAAAATTGTCAGGCAACAGGAGGTGACTGCCGAGCTATTTTATGGAGATGTCAAGTCATAGTTTCAACCCGAATTAAACATGAATGATCAATCTGAAATAGAGAAAGAACCTACTTTGGAAAAGTATGTAAGAAGGCACCATAAACCTGATCAAATCATAGGAGAAAATGATTCTGCAGTCATGACAAGAAGAAAATTGAGAGAAGATACCTACTTATTATGTCATTTTGAGCCTAAAATAGTAAAATATGCCTTAGACAATGAAGACTAGATTCAAGTCATGAACGAAGAAATTGAACAGATTGAAAAGAATAATACTTGGACACTTGTACCTAGGCCGAATGACAAAAATGTAATTGTTACTAAGTGGGTATTCAGAAACAAGCTGAATGAACATGGAGAGGTACCACGAAATAAAGTGAGAATGGTATGCAAGGGTTATGCATAAGAGGAAGGAATTGACTATGGAGAGACATTCACTCTAGTTGCAAGATTGGAAGGAGTAAGAACCTTACTTGTATATGTAGCCTACAAAGGATTTAAAGTCTATCAAATGGATATAAAGTCAACATTTATAAGTGGTATATTAGAAGAAGAATTATACATTGAACAAGTTGATGGATTTTTTGATCCAAGAAAAAGAAATATGGTTTGCAAATTACACAAAGACCTATAGACTAAAGCAAGCACCCAGAGCATGGTATGAGAGATTGCACAACTATCTGATGAAGATTGGATTTGCAAGAACCAATGACAACAACAATCTTTATTTGAAGACATAGCAAAGTAAAGGTACTTTATTAGGTGAAATTTTTGTTGATGACATTATCTTTTGTGGACAAGATATGTTATGCCAAGCATTTGCAAAGGAGATGCAAAATGAATTTGAGATGTCTATGTTTGGTGAGATAAAAAAAATTGTTGGCTTACAAATATATCAAATGAAGAATGGTATCTATATTACTCAATCAAAATATGTCAAAGAGATACTAAATTTTTTTGGAATGGAAGATTCAAAACCAGTGAGTACACCCATGGCTACTAGATAGAAGTTAACCAAAAGTGATTAGAGAAAAGAAGTAAATCAAACACTGTATAGATCAATGATTGGAAAACTGTAATATATTGTACACAGTAGACCTAATATTGCATTAGCTATTGGAATTATTGCTAGATTTTATGCCAATCCCAAGGAAACTCATATAATGGCAGTAAAAAGGATTATGAGATATTTGAAAGGAATAGATGAATATGGTCTATTTTACAAAAGGAATGATAAATTTGAAATCAGAGTTTATGGTGATTCTGATTTGGATGGAAATGTTGATGATAGAAAAAGAACCATAGGAGGAGCATTTATTTTGGGAAAAGTATTAGTTTCATGGACAAGCAAGAAAAAAAATTGTACCTCACAATCTATAGCTAAAGCTGAGTATGTGGCAACAATAGTTTATTGTTCAAATATTGTGCTGTTGAAGATACTACAAAAAGGATTGAAAGAAGAGATCACAGAACTAGTTGTCATATATTGTGATAACACGAGTGCTATTAATATTTCTAAGAACCCTGTAATGCACTCTAAGACAAATCATATAGCTATCAAGTATCATTACTTGAGGGAGCTCGTTCAGAAGAAGGAAGTGAGACTAGAGTATGTGAACACTAAGGAACAGTTATCAGACATATTTACAAAGGTACTACCGAAGGATGCTCATGAGTATTTGCGAGGTAAATTAGGGGTGATTCCCCTAACTAAGGCTAATTAGTTCATAATGGTACTGTTGCATGAAATGTTATATTCAGAATATTTTTCACATTGATGCACAGGCAGTCACACTTTAGGATGTTGCCTAAAGTTTTGAAAGATAGAAAAGGACAAAAAAAGAAAATCATTCATAAGCAAGATGATAGGAACAACATGATACAAATTTTAGAACACAAGAATCTCCATGAAGAAGATGTCAACGTCTTTGGCATTGCTATCAAAGAGGGAGAAATATACTAAGAAAGATAGAGGGAGAAGTTTACTGAAAGAGGGAGAATTTACTATTGAGAGAAAGAGAGAGATTAATGAACAGAAATAGAAAGCCATTAGTGTGATCACAGAAATAGAGGGAGAAAATTTTTACAAGATGAGAATCAGAATGAAGCTAAAGACATTAACAAAGATTTGTTCATATCAAGGAACACAAGAAGACTTTTTGGATTGTATGGTAACTATGGTTGAAAATTATTATTTTATTGTTTAGTGTTGCCATCAATGCCAAAGAGGGAGATTGTTGGAAAGATTGTTTGGAAAGCTACAATGGAAACAATTGTTGTTTTGTCATTGATGTCAAACCTTAACTGGTGAGACTATTGCTATCTATTTGAGTACAATATCTATTGATTGATGAAGAATATTTAACAAGAAGACCAAGTGGAATGGTTGAGTTAAGGCAAATAACAAGGGTACTTGATTAGTTGGCAGATTGGCAAAGCAATGTGTTGTTTATCTTTTGATGATAGTTTTACTGGTTGGTTTGTGCCAAGCACCAGTATGCTGAGAAAAA
Organism: Thuja plicata; assembly: GCA_018584345.1. Taxonomy (NCBI): domain Eukaryota; kingdom Viridiplantae; phylum Streptophyta; class Pinopsida; order Cupressales; family Cupressaceae; genus Thuja; species Thuja plicata. Next base: position 8,545,188 of record MU226606.1, read on the forward strand.
TTTCTAGTGACAACCGAGCACCAATGAAATTGCTAATTAAGTTCAGTGTTGGCCAAGTGAGAATACAGTGGTGGTCGAGTGCCAGTATTTTGATTAATGATGAGATTTAAGATCTCTAGCCGACATAGTTGATTTTACTGGGATATGTAAAGTTAATTAAAGATTGATCCACATTATTTAATTCATGGGTAACCGCAATTAATGCATGGACTCAAGATTTAATTAAAGACTACTTTGGAGAAGTAAATGGTAATGTAATGATGGGATGATCCATTGGATCTGACCTAACCTAAGATCTACGATCTTGGTTAAGCGACAAATATTTATCTAACCTAGATCAAGAGGTATAAGATAACCTCAAGGGGTTATTCATGTAATGTGTGTGTATGCAAGATGATTGCATAGTTAATTTATTGATTGGCATGACCTAACAGATAAGTAGAGAATTGCATGAGTGATTGCTTGACGGATTTCCAAGTAGATCTGAAGTTTGAGATGAGAATGGAGGCCACTTAGTCAGTTAGCATTAGAGATGAAATCATATCTAGATTTTCAAAGTAAGTTGTATGTATTAGATCACAACCGCTGATTAATTTCTAACCATTATATCAGTAAAAATACTTTAACAAGGTTGACCTAACAATCATTGTATAAATCCTTTGAGCAAGGTGACATTCAAGTGGAATGTTCTAAGTACTCTACCAAGGCTACTCCTGACAGGGTGATTAAATCCTTTAACTAGGTCATATTTAGCAATGTGTTTTGTAACCTTTAACAGGGTTGGCTCCTTACAGAGCTCACTTTAGAAGAGTGAAAACTTGGTAGCATGTTACTGGTGGTTTTTCCCAAATTGGGTTTCCATGTTAAATACTTGTGTCAACTTGTGTGAATGTTTATGGTTTGTTTTACTGTTAAGTTTATGCAAGCTAATTACATATGAACAGTAAATTGCATGTTTAAGTTGTTGACATATATTATTGCTGTCGAGCAGATCTGAATTGTTCAAATTGGTATAAAATTTTAATGGGAACATCTAGACCTGGGGATAACTGATTCCCCCCCCCCCTCTGAGTTATTCTGAATTCATTCTAACATTGGTAGCAAGTAGAGTTGAAAAGTACCAATATTTAATATACTTGGAACAAGAGTTGAAGAGGAAAGGTATCCCTTTTGGAGGTTTCTTCCCAAATTTTCCTCAAATGCAAAGACTTACAAAGATGATTGAATCATATCATACTTTGTATAATAGACTAGAGGGAAAAATTGATGAACATGAGAGAGGTCCTGAGAAACATTCATCCTCTGAGTATGAAAAGGATAGTGATGGAGGATATCTAGTATACAACCCTCCTCACATGAATCAACCACCTGCAATGGAATATCGCATAGAGGTTGATCTTACTGAGGTTCCTGATATAAAGGTGACAGAGGAGCCCCCAAGGAAGAAACAAAGAGTAGAACAAGGGGATCCCTCTCAAGAAGAGACACAAGGAAAGAAGAAGGACAGAGTGAGTTCTTTAATTACTGGTGATAGGAAATATCACCATTAGTTGAGGAAAAATATTAGAGAAGGGAAGAAACAGGAAAAAGATGTCCAAGAAAAAGTGGAGTTGCCTCTCCAATTATGCCAAGATGAAAGAGATCTGCATCAAGAAGAGTTCCTAAATGATGATGCATTCATCAAGAATGATGAATTCAAAAACTTCTTGATATGGATAAAGCAACAAGAAATAGGATCCCAATTGCAATTGATAGAGGGTGACACTATGCAAAGTGAACCTTTTCAAGACCTACAATTCTATGATCCTAAGGCAGAGATTATAGCACCTGAGGAGGCTAGATAATTAGTTAAGTATAGTTGAATGCTACTTGTTCCTGGGTGGGATTTGGCTTCAACATTTAAAATTGACCAAATCAGGAAGAAGCCAAATGCCAACTTGTCTTCTGAGACTCAGATTGGGGAGACGATCAGGGGATGTAGATATGACCCAAGATCCTAGACTCTACCCATGTGCTCTCTGTCACCAAGAACACAAAAGCCATCCTTGGTCAGTGTTGAAGAGAAGATGAATGGGGATAAAATTATCTGGACAGTGTAGAATAATACTGACTTAGAGATCTCTAAGGTTGTCACCCACTTTGGCCACTTAAATCAAGAAAAAATAGAGAAACTCTCTGCAAGGTATGGAAAACTCTTTAAAGACTCAGTTGTTATTATAAATGATAGAGAAAGATACTTGACTCAAATAAAGTCATTACAGGGGCAAGTGGAGGTATTGAATAAGAAATTAGAAGAGGCTCCCAAAGATCTCCCTACTCTAGCCAAGGAAGTTGTGTATGTTTAGGCTGAAACTACTGAGGATTTCCCACAAGAAATAGAGAAACCAAGTCAAGGTCATAATGAAGTGGCTTTAGTTTCCTTGTTGAATATCTTGCAACACAGGGTGGATATCCTAAAGGAAAAGCTTGACTTTGTGCACAAGGCCTACAACAAACTACATGGCTTAGAGATAGAGGTAAAGTGTCACATAGAAACTCTGAACCCATATTTTGGCACATGGTCATGTAGGGGATCACTATCTGAGAGATTAGAGGCACTAGAGCCACATAGGACAGACCTCCCAGAGATAGTTTTCCAAGTGGGGGAAATGATTGAGTAGATTGGAATAAATTTATATTTCTTTAAGGGAAAATCCAATAGGATTAAGGCAAGGGTCAGTATGTTTGGCCCTGATTTTAATAGGTTTATTCCTCTAATTAAGGGAGAAAATGATAAGATAAAGTTAGTTGAAGATTGGAGAAATGAATTCAATACTCTTCTGCCTAAGAATTAGACATTCCTCACATATGACAGTGTCCTCGACATGGACATGTTTAATAGAGCCTTAGATGAATCCTTCAATGCAGAAACAAACTTTGTAATGTTTGTTATTGATGTCAAGGCTACAACTGATGCCAAATAAGAAAGGAAGGTAAAGAAGTTACAAAGCCTACAAAGATTTAATTCTCCTTTAGAGGATGAAGTTAAGTTATGGGATACTATCACCAAGGCAAAGAAAAATAAACCAGCAACTATAGACTTGGATGTGATAGATGAAGAGTAAAGTGGCACCTGGCACCTGATCAATATGCACAGGGAGGGTAATTATTAGCAAGACTAGTATAATTTATCCTGTATTAGTGGTCATGAGGTCTCATAAAAACCTCAAGAGGTTACCTAGAGTATCTGCGGGCAAAGGTGCCAACCGCCAAGGATTTGGAATCATTTCAAATTAGCTACTCAAGTGTTTCTTCTCCACTGACTGAAGATTTAACTATATTTTTGTCTTTTAGTACCTCTTAGGTTTTTCCTAGCCATTCAAAGCTTGTTTCATCCTCTCTCTTTAAGGATTCCAAGATGGATAGTTCTCTCTATAAATATCAAGTTGTAACATATTGTAAAGGATGGTAAATTGACTATCGTGAGGAAGATTTTATGAATTTTGTCTAGTTCCAATCTTTTTTGTCTTTCTGAATGTACTAAAGTAGAAATATTTTAATAAAATAAAAATGGAAGTTCATGTTTAATAGCAATGATGTCTTCTTGTATTTATGTTTATATTCTTGTATTTTTAATCTATAAGGCATTTTAAATGTACTGGTTACAAGGTAACTATGAGGTTATTTGTGAGTTTCTTTCAAGGAGGGAGTAAACCTTATAAATAGTTTCAGAGGGCTAAATATTTGTGTGGGAATTCAATACATGGGTGTGGGAATGAGAAGGTTGTTTGTAAGGCACTCCATCTAAGTTTCGTGCGTGTTTCACTTTCAATTAATTAACTTCTATGAATGTATGTTTCAATTGACTCTTTGCCCTAGATTAGGCACTAGTCTAGATTTTGATTAGGTAGTTATCATTATCAAACTTAAATCTAAATAATCCTTTACATTTCTGTTATTAAGAATATAGATGCTTATCAATTGTATTGAATAATACAGTTCCTTTTGTTGATTCCTTAGAGAGAGAATCATTAGGTCAGCCTTCCTGAGTCTAAAACTCAAATAGAAGGAGGATGAGAATTCTTATTTCACTTATATTTTCCCTAGTAAATTTCATGGTCTGGCTTGTTAAGATCTACATTAGATTGGTCATATTTATTTGCAAAATATGTTATCATTTTTTGTGGTAAGAGACAAGAGAAAATTAGTGTAATCCTTAATCCATTGATAAGTTTTACTAAGAAGTAGAAACTTATAGAAGGTATACCCACCTGAGTCTATGGAGCTCAAAAAAGGAGGATAAATCCTCATCAATTAGAATTTTACTTGTAAGAATCAAAATTTGGGAATCTAAGAGTCAAGCATAATTTGTATATTGAGATTCTACAAGAAAAAGCTCTAACAAAATGACGACTCTACTAGGGAGAAATGGGTGTTAGCAATAGGATTTTCAAATTGCATAAGGACGAATTATATATTTCTCCATTTCTTGATCATTTTAAATAAAAAAATTTATCCCATACTAGTTGTGGGTGGCAACTCTATACTCTCTGCATTCCAATGTGATTTTCATTTTGAATATTGAAAATACTTGTCTGATTTAAAAATGATTTAGCAAAGAAACACCGGGTCTTATTATATCTAATCCAAAGAAAGATATAGGATATGAGATCCATACACCTCAAAGGAGATAGTGTTCCAAAAGAGGTGGATCAAACCATAATTCCCTCAATATTTTAAAGGGGAGAATGGAAACCATGTCCCTAAGAGAAGGTCATCCTCATCTGAGAGAGTAGAGCAATCAAGGCCAGTAGGTCCTTATAGAGATGACATATCTTTTAATCCTTTTAGAGATGGAGAGATGAGAGATGTAGGCTTCTTCCTTGCATAAGAAACTGTAGAACAACAAGGAGAGACATATGTTGTTGAAACACCATCTTATGATTATGATAAATTGTGTGAGGAAGTTATAGCCTTCACTACTACATTTGGGGCTAAATTTCAATGGAAACTTCTGACGGTTGAGTTTTTTTTGTGAATATGGGATTTTTTTTGCAATAGCCCCCGATGGTGTCAGAATTACAATGGGTTTTAAATAGACCATTTGAATGCTGACAGGTTTGGGGTATACATGAAAAAAAAAGTGAAACCAAATCATTTTGTGGAATATTGAAGACTTGAGATGAGGTCAAGAGAAGGAGGCCGAGTGACACAGTGACTATTCTAAATAGTACACCTACCCCTTGCTACATAGGTATTTCCCACACTCATCCTTTTCTAAATCTTGGCTAATTTTTGAAGAATGGTTGTAAACGGGACGCACATTGCAATCTAGGGTTTCGTAGGTACCAGTTCTACATTTAACTAGGTTTTAACTACACTAGTTTCTGTGTATGACACGCAATCTCTGCAACTATTTCCATGACACCAACATGAGACAACTAAATCATTCTATATGATTTCTCCACTGCATAAAAGTAAAAATATAATATCAATTTAACTCATTTTTTTCTACACTAATTTCTGTGTATGACACATAATCTTTGCAACTCTTTCCACAACACCAACACAGGACAACTAAATCATTCCGTATGATTTCTCCACTACATAAAAGTAAAAATATAATATCAATTTTGATCTTTACTACAAACATTTGGGATTTGAGTAAAAATATAATATCATTACATTTGGGATTTACAAACCCTGCAAACATTTGGGATTTGATCTTTACAGCAAACATTTGGGATTTACAAACCTTGTGAACATTTTCTATTGACGATCAAATGGTCTCTTTGATTTCCACCCTATGACATATAATGTTATACTCCACCCTTGTCTTAGTGTGGAAGTAATAGAAGGAACATGAAATATTCGATTGCAGTGATCTTTTTGAAAATAAATATTGATTTGTTCCTTCGATTATCGATTAATCATTATGTTTGAGTAATGTATCTTAATAATTTAGTATATTATATATACTTACATATAATGCCTCCCATCACCCTTGTAATACTGGTTGTGGAAATTATGCACCCTTTTTTGTTGGGTATCATAATAGAAGCTACATGTTTAATGCCATGCATGACTCCCTTTACATTCACATTCATGGTGGTTTCAAAATGCTCCATCTCATAATCTACAATACTGGTTTTATGCCCATCTCCCTTGCCTACATTGTTGAACATAATGTCTAATTTTCCATGCTTTTGCATGGCCAAATCCACTACTACTTTCATGTCCTCCTCTTTTCTCACATCACAGTGAATGTAATTTGCCCACTGAGACAGAGATTCAGCAAGCTTGTAACCAGCATTGTCTTTAATGTCTACTATTATGACTTTGGCTCCATTTTTGGTGAAGAGGTGAACTTTGGCTTCTCCAATGCCTAATTCTCCTCTTGTGATTATTACAACCTTCCCCTCCACTTTGGGCTTTGGAAAGATTCAAAGATGTATAAAATTGAAATAAAGATAATTTATTTTATTGATTCAAGTGATTATAAGAATTTCTTGATCGAATGATCAAGGATTAGATTAATTGATGATGAATAAATTACAATACCTTCATTATATAGAGATATTAGATACATCAAAAGACTTCAAGAAACCTATGAGACAAATAGTGCATTATTAGAAATAAAACAAAAAAATCTAAAAGCATAAAACTATGTAAGTAAGAAAAATTACTAAATATCTCATTATTCAATTATTCGATTCCAGTGATCTTTTTGAAAATTAATATTGATTTGTTCCTTCCATTATTGATTATTTAATGGCTATCTTCTTGTTATAACTTAGTCTCTTCTCTAGTTTATTAACCCTAGTTAGGGTTTTTTAATTTTTATTAGTTATTAAGTCATATTATTGGCCTTTGTAAAGGAATGGGTTGTTTGACAGAGTAATCACAATCAATGATTAATGTATCTTTAAAACTTTATAATTGTTTATTCTTTTTTGCCAAAAATTAGAGAACTTCATTATAAACTCTAGTTTGTTGCTAGGGAAATTTAATTGCTCAAATCTTTGATAGTTACCAAAAGTTTCCCTAATATTTGTATAGGATAAGTGGCTTGGATAAAGTTCTTATATCTTGGAACATATTTGTATAGAGTTTGTGGCTTGGATAAAATAGGTCTTATGTCTTGGAACTTTCTTCCTTAATTTGATCAGGCATTCTAAATCATATTCTAATTAGCTTGAAAGGAAGT
>MU226606.1:8586195-8597866 GCA_018584345.1 Thuja plicata
TTCCCCCCCCCCCCCCCCTCTCAGTTATCCTTGGGACTATTCCAATAGATGTTATTATGAAGATTTTTGTTCAGTCCTTAATAATAGATGGTAGGGATTGGTTTAGGAATTTGCCTAATGATAGCATAGCATCTTGGGAAGAATTTTTTAAATCTTTTAGTGAACAATACAAAGAATAGGTAAGCTCTAGTTACATGTTAAATGAATTTAATAACATTAAGAAATTCCCAAATCAGAGCATGTCAAATTTTAACAATAGGTTCCAAAAGTCTATGAACAAGTTATTCCAAGTATTAAGGCTAGATGAGAAAGTATGTGTAACTACTTACTTTAATGTTGTTGATGAGAAGATGTCCTATCTTCTTAGAGATAAGAACCCATGTACCTTGAGAGAGGATTAAAAAATATCAATAGACGTTGAGAGTAATAGGAAAGCCTCAGGGAAGATGGGGAAGAGAGAGGATGGAAAACTATGGAAAGAGAAAGGAAAATCAAGCAAACCTATTAAGGAGGATGATAGGGTTGATAAATTGGTGAGTGTAGTAAAGGATCTTACTCCTAAAATGGATAAGAATAATAAAGGTTTTCATGACAATAAATACTAGTATCAAAGGTATGATAAACAACCTAATCTGAGGGACATGCCATATAGAAAAAATTATAAAGATGGCAAGCCAATCCATGAGAACAAAGAAAACCAAAAGACAAAAGAAACCCCTGATCCCCTGAAATGAAATAACACAACTTGTGTGGAGAACAATCCTTGGTGTGCTACTTTCAACATGCCTCATTCTTCTTACCAATGTGTTGTAGCCTAAGTCCTGGCTAATCAAATGTGGGAGGGAAATAAACAGACTGGTCCTGAACAAGAAATTCATGTTGTGAATATGTTCACTTTAAGGAAGCCTTATACATGGTCTCCTGAAAATAGTGAATCTATTAAAGATGTGAGAAACAGAAGAAGTAAATACCTAGAATACCAGCCCCAGGTGATCTCTGATTCAAATGATAAGACTGGTATTGTATCACAAAGAACTATCAATGCATGGGTGATGATAAGGAGAATCGCCATTTCAGATTACCAAGTGATGAAGCAAAAAGATCCCTCATCATAGAAGAAATAAACTAGGCTAGGGGTGCATACAATCTGAGGAATATGATAGTTGAGCCTGGTCAAGGCAAACTTGCCTCTGTTTTCATTAAATAGGATGCCCCATAAAAAGCTTCAGAATCTCATGGCAAGGGTGGTAAAGAAAAGAAAGTTGCAAAGAAAGATGAATCTTCTTCTGCTCAGAAGGAGAAAGAGGAAACAAAAATAGAAGAACAAGTGGTGACTAATAAGGCCAAGAGAGGTAAAAAGATAGGTGATGTATCTTCTGAGTTACCTATGTTTGATATGAAACATGCTCTTACTCAAATGAAAGTTTCAGTCCCGATGATGGAGATGTTGAAGATAAAAGAGTATAAATAAGATGCACTTGCACTTTTGAAAGGGATAAAAGATGTCCATGTGTCAAACCAGGAAGAAGTGTCCTTGAACTTGAATAATGATAAGAGAGAAGTTCCATATGTCAATGAAAAGGATAAACAAGTAAAAGGACTAGAGAAAAGCAAGGAACTATCTAATATCTACATTGGAAATGTGATTACTCAAGAACCACTGTCAGTTGATCCTTTTTATGTAACTTTGATGATAAATAATTTATTAGTAAATAATTACATGATAAAATCTGGTGCTGCAGCTACTATGATGCCATATCATGTTATGAAAGAACTAGGCCTTCAAGTTAGCACTCCTACTGGAAGTTATTATTCAATGAATAATAGGGAGTTTCCTGTGATAGGAACAATGAAAGATATTGAAGTCAAAATTGATGCATTCCCTCAAGTTACCTATAGAATGGATATATTTTTTGTTGACACAAAAACCCATTATGGTATTATTTTTTCTAGATAATGGGTAGCAACAGTAGGTGGAAGATTGCAACTAGATTTTTCATATGCAAAAACTCTAGTGAATGACACTGAGGTCAATTGTACAGGGAGTCTTCTTCTTTTTTCATGGTTGAAATGGTCATGCCTGATCAACTGAAATGTTGTGTAGATATTGACATAGAAAATTTTGTTGTTGAAGAGATCAAGCCACAATTAAGAAACACTGACCCAATAGTGGATGAGCTACTTCTGCAACAAGATGGATTGTGGTAGATGTACTTTGATGGAGGATGATCTAAAGAAGGATCAAGAGCTGATGTTTTATTTATCTCCCCATCAGGTATTACTTTTAAATACTCATTCCTGTTAGCCTTTCATTGTACCAATAATACATCTGAGTATGAAGCACTAATATTGGGAATGGATATTGCCATCAAGCATGATATTAAATTCTGATAAGTTCATGGGGATTCCCAACTAATCATAGATCATATTAGATCAAATTATGCTACAAAGGATGATAGAATGAAATTGTATAAATATGTTGTCTTTGATAGATTGGAATTCTTTGATTCTTTTAACATTCTTTTCGTAGAGAGGTCAAACAATATAATGACAAACTTTCTTGCAAATGTTTCTCTAAAGAATGATTTTATTACCCTTGCTAGCATATCTATGGTGGAAGTCAAGAATAGGCCAAGAATGTCTGACAATATCCATAATTTGAAATTCTTTGAGGATGATGATGATATCCTTAGATTTATCCAGTGTGTAGAGCAATATGATGGCCAAAATATTGACTGTGACTCTTTGATAGGAGTTGTAGATGGAAAAGAGTTCATTTTTGATAAAGAAGTTGTTCATCTAGATTATAATCATATTCCTAAGGGATTAGTTGAGTTAGAGGGAATTTTTAGTATAAATGACAACCACATGTCACAAAAATCCAATGCCAAGGTGGGAGATTTGGAGGAAATAAATCTAGGATCAGAGACATTCCATCAATTGGTTTACATTAGAAAAAAGCTAGATAGGAATGTGAGATTGAATTTGATAAAAAATTTGAAAAATTCTAAACATGTTTTTGCCTAGTCCTATGAAGATCTCAAATCTTATACGGAGGACCTATTTCAGCATGACATTCCACTAAAAGAAGATGTAAAACCATTTAGGAAAAAAAGAGGCCTATAAACCCATTTTTGGCTACTAAGATACAAATGGAGTTGATGAAATTAAGGGATGCATGCATAATAAAACCTATAAGACATTCATCATGGGTTTCAAATTTAGTCCCTGTAAGAAAAAAGAATGGGGACTTAAGATTATGTATTGACTTTAGAAACCTGAATGTAACTTTCCTGAAAGAGAATTATGGACTACCTAATATGGAAGCTATGCTCCATAAGGTCCCTAGATGTGATATGTTATCTATGATGGATGGGTTCTCTAGGTATAATTAGGTGCTAGTCAAGGAATCTAAACAATTCAACATAATATTTACTAGTTCGTGGGGGACTTATATATATACCCGTATGCCTTTTGGTCTAAAAAATGCTGGTGCAACTTTTGAGAGGGATATGGATGTGGTTTTTAAGGATCTTATAAATATCTTGATGGTATTTTACTAGGATGATCTAACAACCTTCTCAAAAAGAGAAAAAGACCATTGTAGCCATTTGGAGAAGCTATTAATCAAAGCACTAGAATATGGGATATCACTAAACCCAAAAAAGTATCAATTTTTTGTTACTGAAGGAAAGCTCTTGGGCCATATAGTGTCAAAGGAATGAGTAAGAATAGATCCAAAAAGAGTTGAAGCTATTCAGAATGTACTTTCTCCTAAAAACCTAAAAGGTGTACAGTCATTCTTGGAACAAATTAATTTTGTTAGAAGATTTATTGCCAACTTTGTAGAGCTAGTCAAACCAATAGTCAAACAATTGAAGAAAGATGTTAAGTTTTAGTGGAACCAGGAGGCACAAGAAGCTTTCAAAAAAATTAAAAAAGCAATCCAAGAAGCCCGTGTTCTAAGTTATCCTAATTATACTAAGACTTTTTCTCTATTTACATTTGCATCTTTTCACACTATTGCATCAATGCTATTACAGAAATATGAGGAGGGTTTTGAGCATCCTATAGCATTCTTCAGTAAATCATTACAATTAGATAAATTGAATTATCAATTGATGGAGAAACAAGCCTATAATTTAGTGAAATAATTCAATCATTGAGACCCTACCTATTATGTGCTAAAGTTAATTCATATGCTCCCCATGCTGCATTAAAAGACATTTTGGTCCAAAGTGAAGTGATAGGGAAGAGATGCAAGTGGGTTAACAAAATCTAGGAATTTGATTTAGAAATCCATATTACTAAGTTGGTAAGGGGATTGAGACTTGCTAAGTTAATGACATAATAAAATATGGATTTAGTCCAAGTGAACAATGTTAACACCTGTGGAGAAGTAGTTACAAGTATTGAGATGCAGCCCTGGTATACTAAGATAATGTATTTCCTCAAAAATGCTAGTTGTCTAGAAGATTTGAATGATAACCAAAGGATAATTCTAAGATTGCAAGATCAGAAATATGTTCTATTGCAGGGTTACCTGTATTGGAAGAATAGGGATGGAATACTATTGTTGTGTCTAGATAAAGGACAATCTAAAAAGATCTTGAGAGAGATGCATTTTGGGATGTGTGGAGGACACCATTCAGCTAGAGAAACAACTCATAAGATCTTAAGGGCTGGGTATTATTGGCCTTATTTTTTTAAAGATGCTCATTCTTTTGTTAGGAAATGTGAACCATGATAGATATCCTCTAATAAGATGAAGTTTTTAGGTGTCCTTTTGGTGAATCCTGTTGTTGCAGAAGCACCTTTTGCTATGTAGGGAATAGACTTCATTAGAGAATTTGCAGAAAAATTAGGTGGGGGACATATTTGGATCTCATTTGCTACTATTTACTTTACCAAGTGGGTTGAGGTAGTTCAAAATAAAAAGGCTACAAGAATAGTAGTAGTTGAATTTCTAATGGATAATATCATTACTAGGTTTGGTTTCCCTGTTAAACTAGTAATGAATAATGCAATATTCTTTAGATCAGAAGAGTTTGTTGATTTTTGTTCTGACATGAGAATTGTGATATCATATTCATCCCCATACCATCCACAAGCTAATGGGTAAGAAGAATCTAGTAACAAAATTATTATGTAAATTCTGAAGAAGACCCTAGAAAATAACAAAAGAGACTGGCATGGAAAGTTGAAGCTTTCCTTATGGGAAGATAGGATTACTATGAAAAAGGAAATATGAAAGTCTCCTTTTGAACTAGTGTATTGTGTTTAATCCAAAATGTCTATGAATAATTTTCTTCTAGTCTATAAGTTCATCCAAGATGAGGGATTAGAAGTATCTAAGCCAATGCAAGAAAGGATGATTCAATTAGTAGAGTTGAATGAAATGAGAAGAGATAGCCAAAAGGAAAATATCAAATTACAATAGAAGATGAAATATATTTTTGATAAAAGGGAAAATGAAAGAAAATTCCAGCCTGGTGACTTGGTTATTCAATAGAATGCAAGGACTGAGGATAAGGGAAAACACAAGAAATTTGAATCTTTGTGGTTAGGTCACTTCATTATCTATTAGAAATTTGGAAATGATTCATATCTTCTCAAGAATATGAATGATGAGGAACAAGAATTTCCAGTGCATGGAAAATTTCTAAAAAAATTCTTCAATTCAATCAATTTTTCCATGTACAGTAGCCTAGTAATCTATGTATAGGTGTGTTTACTTTTTGTTGTGTGTTTATTTTGCACTAGGTTAGTGTGGTTTTGGTCTGCCTCCCAAAGATGTTTAATTCTTGGTATGAACTTTCATTCAAGCATCCTTAGATAGATCCACTGTTGGGTATATTTCTAGTTTTTGAGTCTTGCTAAAGATTTTGGTTCCTAGTGTCAGTTATACCTAAAAATGTCAAAGTCTATCTCGTTGTACCGTCAAATTTGTCTACAAGTGTCTGAAATCCAAGCAATGCAATGAAAAAATGGTTGAAAACCTTAAACCCTAGGTTACTTGTGTGGTTTCTGTGCAAAAACCTTATACTTTCATAACCTAGTTCTAATTTGAAGTTACTTTTGTCGAGTAAATTAAGATATTTTAAGTCATGTACCTTTTAGTCGTTACCTTTATCTCCTGATCTCACAATCTAAACCAAATATTCCTTATGGTCTAGAGACTTGGCATAAGATTTTATCTCTTAATCTTGAGAAGAAAGGAATATGTTGTTATACATTCAGAGATTAAGCACAAACGGTTCATCCTGATCTAATCATACGGTTGGCGCGTGATTTCTAGAAAAATATGAAGTTGACTCAAAGATTCAGAGACTTAGAAACAACCATGGATGCAGTTGTAAGCATGTGGATAGCACTAGATCTCATGACTTAGCCTCAATTACAAGAAATAGTCAGCGATTCAAAGATAGCTTAGTCACTGAATCTCGTAATCCAACCTCAGGTGGAGACAAAGTTTACTTTGTGCTTTGTTGCTTGATATCCAGATGAAATCATAGTTAAGTAATTCATTATGAGATTCAACAAGGATTTTTGATCTATCTTGTTTTATCCTAGGCTTAATCGTGTGGTCTACGCATGATCTCCAAATAAATCCCAGTGTTAGAGAATCTTTCAGAGACTTGGAGATAAATATTGGTGTGTAGTCTCCAGATAAACCCATGGTTGAGACTAAGTAAAATAAACTTTATTACGAGATTCAAAGATAACTTGGTCACGTGATCTCAGAATGAAAGTGTGGTTAAGAAGATAGTCTCAAGATTCACCACAGACCATTGGATCAAAGAAGAATCAATATTTTCCGTGTAATCTCAGGAAGAATTGTTAAAGTATAGAAAGATTATGAGACTTAGTGTTGATCATTGATCAAGAAAAGATATGAGGGCTAGCACATGATCTCTAGATTAAACCTGAGTTACAATAATTATTCAATGACTTAGAGTTTTATTCAATCTTTGAATCTCCAGAAGAACCATGGTCTATTATGGTTAAATCAAAGCCAAATGAAGTTTTCTGTGAGTAAATATGGACCGTTGATCAAGACAGAGATGCGTGTCTCATGCTAAATTGCTAGAAAAAGTCAATAATTCATGAATTATTTAGTGATCAAGAGGTAATGAGATAAGATGTAGAAAAATGTTTAAGTGGCTGAGAAAATTTTTGGTGTTTGTGAAGTCTCTAAGTAAACCTAGAGTTAAGAAGATCTTTCAGCGATTCAGAGATAGCCTTTATCTATGAAAATCTAGACTTGACTAGGGTTAGTCCAAACATTACAAGATTATGAGATAGACTTTAGTCACGTAATCTCAAAATAAAATTGTTTTAGAGCCAAAGATTCAAAGATTCAACCCGAGTCGTGGATTGAAAGTAAGATCAAGGGCAGTCGTGTAATCTCCTGATAAAATGAGCAAGTAAAAAATGATTCATAGATTCAGCGCAAGGCATAGATAAAGGTTTCATTGTGTGGATATCACATTATCTTTGAATAAACTCAAGGTATATTAAAACATTTAGCGACCTAGACATTTCTTAGTTGCGTAATCTCCAGATGACTTGAGGTCAAGTTAAAAGTTAAAAGCTGAGATGACAAGATAAGATCTAAACTATTGATGTGGTGTAGGAGAACCCTGAATGAACCAAGTGTTCCTATGGAACCTAGGGGTTCCATCAAGGTCCTAAGAGGCCTTTATTTATGATATTGGGTTAATCAATGGACCACCTTGTAAGGCCATAGTTCCAAGTTTGGCACCTTATGAGCCCTTGGTCAACTATTGGTCATTAATGGTCCAAAACACTAGGAATAGGTTGTTTTTAGGTTTTTCATGTTTGGATCCACTAGGGATCACAAAAATGACATTGTGACCAAGTTTGGTCATTAGATTTTCAAAATTGCAAAATTTGTAAAAGTTGCTCAAAAGTTGTCAAGAAACTTTTGAGCAAACTTGACAAGTTTTTGAAAAACAACTCACAAACAGTCAAATCAGTTCAAATATGTTATGTAACCATTTGGAGTGCCTAAATAATCACTTTCAGGTGGGTGGTAGGATAATGATGTAATTTGGCATTTTGAAATTAATAAAATATAACCATTTTCCTACATTCCCAAGAAACAATATTTGTGTACTGTTGGGTACAGATAGAACAACATGAAATTATGACACCAAGGGTTAGTTCTATGAATCTTCTTTCATTTTCCTTTGATCTCGTGTGTTGATCAATCTTAGTTTAAAAGTTATTAAATTTGCAAACTCAATTCCTGGTTTGTAGGCCCTAAATCAGGGTTTAGGAAAGAATTGAGTGTATTTCACTTTTCCACCATGGGAATTCAATGACCCTTGGTGGAAAGCATTTTTATATGATGCTCTTTAAGATTCTATAGGATAGGTTCTCCAAAATTTAGGGAGATGGAGTTACGATGATTCCGTACGTGTATATCCTTATGTATGCACCAATCCAGAATTAGGACAACAATCAAAACTCTAGTTTGGGATTCATCAGAGGCTCTAAGTCAGAGGAGGAGACCCTTATACACACCCTCACGTGATCCAATCATCATTTTTGAATTTGGATGCATCCTAAAGGCACTTGTAGCATAAGTGGAGGCCTAATTAGCCCTAATTGTAGAAGCAATTTTGTGTGACATCCTATCTCTTTCTCATTTCCATGTTCTAGAGATTGAGTCCAAAGTCCTAGGTCATAAAGGGTGTCTGAATCCCTAATCAGTTAAGTGGGTTATGTGGAAGAATCTCATTTAAGATCAATTCTCCTTTGAGAAAAGGCTACAAGCCTAGTCTTGGGTTTGTGAATTAACCATGTCATATGGGTTTCAATTGAGTGAAAGAATGATTGGAACTAAATGTTAAGGACCTAAATAGACCACACCTATGAGCATAGGTCACCCCTGGTCCTATAAGTCATTTTGGGGGTATTGTTGAGAATTTGGGTCAAGTGCTTGTGAAACCAACCTTGGTAGTTGGTGTTTCAGGATTGGTGAAACCTAGTGATTAGGTTTCCCTTGGGTTTTTGAGGTTGTGATAACCTTAACCAAGTCCTTTCCCACATTTTTGATAAGTGTGAAGCACTTTGACCTTGAAGAGTTGGTGTTTGGGATACATTGCCCTATTTGAGTCACCTAGAGGATTCCTACTGTCCACATTGCATCAAGTGGTATCAGAGCTATGTCTTCTCTTGAGGATGAAGATATCCCTTCAAGGGTTACAAACATTGAATTAGAAAAGATGGTGAAAGAACAAAGGCTAGAAAATGCAGCCTTGACAAGAAGACTTCAAGAGTTGGAGAACAAGGTAGAGAGGGGAAAAGAGGACACTTCTAGTGGTGAAGAAGGGAGTGATTGAGATGAGGACATGCTTGATCAGGATGTTAACATTCCTGCTAATCAGAGACCCCTTCTAGATTCCTTAAAGTCTATGTGGAGAAGAACCATGGAGGAGAAGTTGGATTTACCAACTTTTAGTGGAAAGATGAATGTAAATTTGGTCTTGGATTGGATAGAGGCCCTAACAAGATTCTTTGAGTGTGAGCACATCCCTAAGAAGAAGAGAGCAAAGATGGAAAGATCCAAGTTGAAGGGAGTAGCCCTAACTTTGTGGAACTTCATCCAAACATAGAGGGTGAAGAATGGGAAGAGTATGATACATTCATGGAACAAAATGATTGCATTGGTTAAGGAGACCTATGTGCCTGAAGACTATGGGGTGCAACTCCATAGGAGGAAATAAATCCTAAAGAAAGTGGATATGGATGTGGGCTTATACACAGAGGAGTTCCTAACATTATGTATGAAAAAAAATGTGGTAGAAGATGAAGAAGAAAACTTAGCAAGATATATGAATGGTCTTAAGGTATCCATTCAAGAGGAACTTAGCCTACATTTCCCTAGCACAGTGAACAAGTGCTATCAAATGGAACTCAAGGTAGAGGAAAAGTGGAAGAGAAAACAAGATTTTGGAAAGGGAAAGAGTAATGAAAGTGGGAATAACTTTAGAGGAAGAAGAAATTCATGGAATAGAGGACAATATAGTGGTAATAGCAGCAGGACCCCTGACCAAGGAGACAAAGAAAACAATGATAAAAAATTCAGAGGTAACTATAGAGGGAGAAGACCCTTCAATAGGGGAGGGACAAACAATGGAAGAGGAAATGGACCATGAAGGTGTTACTACTGCAATCAATTGGGACACCATGCAAACATATGCCCTGAGAAGATAAAAAATAACAATCAAGGACAAAGAAGATCACAACTCATTCAAGAGGAAAAGATAGAAGGAAATGAAAATGCAAGGGACCTAGAAATAGAGGAAGGAGCATGTTAGATGATGATACAAGTCTTCCTTCAAGTTCCACAAAGCCAAGAACCTCCTCAAAGAAAGAATCTCTTTTGGACAAACATCAAATGCAATAGGAAGGTATGTAATTTACTTATAGATTATGGCTCCACTAAAAATTTAGTATCTTTTGAAATGGTACAGAAGTTAAACCTCCCTAAGAAGCCTCATCATTTTCCTTATCATGTCTCTTGGATAACAAAGGGTCAACAAACCTTAGTGACTGAACAAGCATCGATAGAATTTTCTATAGCAGACTTTAAAGACAAAGTTCTTTGTGATGTTGTTGAAATGGATGCCTCCCACATCCTTCTAGGAATCACTTGGTAGTATGATGTAGATTTCACACACCATTGTAGGAAAAATACCTACTCCATCACTAAATATGGGAAATCATTCACCATGAAGCCCCTGCCCAATACCAAAACAGGGAAACAACCTATTGTCATAACCATGGGGGAGAAAGAAATGTTAAATTTTTTTAAAGAACATTAAACTAAATATTTTTTCCTAATATCCAAGCCTAAGGATAGTATAAGGTCTGATAATGATGATCCTATACCAAATGAAGTGAAGGAATTTCTTACAAAATACAATAATGTCTCTATTGGTGATATACCCAAAACCCTCCCTCCCTCCCTAACAAGGCCCCATACAAAATTACATGAGTTCATCATGCAGATATTGCAAGGCAAGTCAATGAATTGTTAGAGAAGGGACTCATCTGAAATAGTCTCAGTCCATGTGGTTTCCCATCAGTGTTAGCTCCTAAAAAGGATGGCAAGTGGAGATTGTGTACTGATAGAAGAGCCCTAAACAAAATCACTATAATATATAGATTTCCAAATCCAATAATGGATGATCTTCTAGACCAATTAGGCACTGCTTGTTATTTTACAAAGATTGATTTAAAATTAGGATATCACCAAATAAGGATAAAGCCAAGAGATGAGTGGAAGACAATGTTTATGTTAGAATTAATCTTTCCTTGGTTGAAAATATGTAATTAAAGGATAAACCAAGGTATCCTTATTTGTATTTGTCCTCTAGTCTATGTAGGAGGACATGTCACTATTTTGTATTTCCTTTAATAAGGAAAATAGATATTCCTCCTTAAGAGGAATCACACATTTGTCACACACACAATATGAATGTGGCATCCATAGGAGAAGGGAGTTACATTAAAACTCCTCCACTCATCTCTACTTAAGAGATGTCTCTCACACACTTGCTAGAATAATCTTCTCCTCTCTCTCTCAATCTCTCATTGCTCTCATTATTGTATTGAGCTCATTGCTCTCATCCTTTAG
>MU226606.1:8602134-8612225 GCA_018584345.1 Thuja plicata
TCTCCTCTCTCTCTCAATCTCTCATTGCTCTCATTATTGTATTGAGCTCATTGCTCTCATCCTTTAGGCTTTTTGCCATATTCTTATTCACAAAGGGGTTTTTCTTTGCTTTTCCCCTTACCAAAATATCTTGGCTCATTGTTGGATTCTTGAAGTGCTTTGTGTTTGATCTTGAAATCTTTCTCTCCTTTGGTTTATGGTAAATCTTCTAACATTTCATTTTCTTGGATTACTTCTTGTTTATGTTTTCATTCTTTTCATTCTTCTTACAGTTTAAGACAACTAAGGGTTATTTTGAGTGGCTTGTTATGCCATTTGGCTTGAGTAATTCTCCTAGTACATTCATGAGACTCATTAATGAGGTCTTCATTGATTTTATTGGAAATTTTTTGGTCATATACTTGGATGACATTCTGATTTACAGTCATAGCAAAGAGGAACATCTTGGTCATGTTGACCAAGTTTTGAAGAGACTCCATCAACACAAGTTAGTGATTAACTTGGAAAAGTTCATGTTCATGAAGAAGGAACTTGTCTTCTTAGGATTTTTCATCTCCCAAGGCACCCTAAAAATGGATTTAGAGGGGGTTATGTAGAATAATCTCATTTAAGATCAATTCTCCTTCGAGAAAAGGCTACAAGCCTAGTCTTGGGTTTGTGAAGCAACCATGTCATATGGCTTGCAATTGAGTGAAAGAACCATTGGAACTAAATGTTAGGGACCTAAATATACCACACCTATGAGCATAGGTCACCCCTAGTACTATAAGTCATTTTGGGGGTATTGTTGAGAATTTGGGTCAAGTGCTTGTGAAATCAACCTTGGTAGTGTTGGAAACACTGAGAGGGGGGGGGGTGAATCAGTGTTTAGCTTATTATTCAATTTCAGAAAATTAAACATAAATAAATTATAGATTCAATGAAGCATAACCCAATATCACATAACACTTGATATGATTACGGGGAAACCTTGATTAGAGGAAAAACCCCGGTGGGAATTAATACCCACAAATATTGTACTAGTATAATGAACCTTTTAAAGTTCCTTTGCCCTGTTAGAAGCAGTCTTTACAATATGAGTACAATGACCTGGTTAAGGGTCTAACCCTATTAGGAGTCTTTTATAATTAACCCTATTAATGGTGAGGACTCACTGTCCAAGAACTCACTGCTCAAAGAGAAAGAAGGCTACAACCTCCTGAGAATAGATATGCACTATATCCAAAAATGAACTGTTGTATGTGACACAGATGTCTGATCAGTTCCAGTTATGCACTTATGATCTTAACTTCTTTAAGGGCTCTTTCTCATTCTAATATCTTCATACTAATCTTATATACATCTTCTCTGACTTATTCGATGATACTTCAAATGTATCTTTAAATTACATATATATATCTTTACACCTGAATAGATGCGACTCAAAACAAGACCATAGTCAGCCCAAAAACATAATACAAAATGCTTCCAAAAAAAATTTCTTAAGCATGTTTACAAAAAATTTTAATACACAATAAAAAACTTGCTACAATAGGCGCTTAGCCTTTACATAACAAAAGATTACACACTAATCAAAACAATGAAGTCAGCTTCATACTTTGTATTCTGGATTGCTGGTAAACTTGTTCTTTCTATAACTTGTTTGTACTGCCATTCTGTACCATGTGTGTATAGGGTAAGAATAATATCATACCATAGAGCTTAAGTATGAACACACATATCCTTAGGTGATCGTACGCATGTGCGTTGATGCCCTGATCGACTGCAAGTTGTTGTTCTATTTTGTCTTCTATACTTAGTCAATTTTCCACTTCATTGTTTACTGTGAAAACTTCATATGACTTTTTTTCCATAATGAAAATACAAAATAAGCCATATAATCCTTGGGAGTCAACTTTCCAATAATCTCCCCCTTTTTCATTAATGGCAACAAAGGAATGTGGCCAAGTTACTCAAAATTGACTAACACCCAAAAACTGTATATCATTATACTTTATAATATATACTACATATACATACACTTCTCCTCAAATATTCATTACTCCCCCTTTGACATTAATGACAAAGGTGACAAAACTGTAAGTCTCTAGATACTTACTCCATATATATATATCTAGATATACAACTTGAAGATTCTTTATCTCTTGTTGCCAGAATGCCTTCATTGCATCAACCGTCTGGAGATGGGTGCATAGAGCATAAGTGAGCATCTCCATTTTAATCAAGTCCATGCAGGGACCTTGATCATAAGTGACAATGGTGGCATCAATCTATTTGATGTTCTCATCCAGAACTGCTAAGGAGGGTGCAAGTGCATTTCTCAACTGAATCTATCGGGTCCTTATCTTATTGATCTCCATTTTGGCTTTTTCTATCTTGTCAAGCTGACCTTGATAGATACTGTTGCACATGTTCATATCTTGCATGGATGTCTCAACTAATTTCCAAACACTATCAACCAAAATGTCTGCCTCCTCTATCTTCTTGATATGTTCAGAGGTGAGTTTCACCTTGTCCATGCAGTTGGAAATTACATTTCTACCTTTAGCTACCAACTCTTTCAACATAGACTGACCAATCTTCAAGGAATTTAGATCTAATGATAAATTCTTGACTAGTTCATTCAACCTTTCCTTTTTATACTCATCTTCTGCAATTCTTGTGGCTGAGTCTACTAAGATTTTAAAATGTTCTTTGAAGCTTGTTAGTATGTTGTCTACATCATCAACTGATTGAATTTTTGCTACTTACTTATCCACAGGCACTAGATCATTCAAGATGTTTACTGATTCTAGGAATAGAGGATTTCTCATAACCTATTTTTCTTTGGCCTTTTCCATGGATAAGACACTGATCTTGATCAAGTCTTCTTCTCCCCAAGCATCCAGACTTGCTAAGTCAGGAGTTAAACTTGACAACAATGAGGTAGATGGTTGAATGGATGGTGTGAATATGGTATTATGACAAGTTTCCATGAATTCACTTTTAACTAGGATCTCCATAGCTGTTAACTCACTGGTTTGATTATCTTCCTCTTTGTTCAAATCTGTTGAATCTATAGATGGAACTTTATCTTGTTGCAAAGATGTATCATCAGTGCATGCTTTCTCTGTCTCTTCCGAGTTCACAAATGCTTTTCCAACTTTATCTATATCATTATCAGAGGTGGTCATAGATATCTTATTATCATCAATTACTATAGTATCCCCTGAATCCTTTTCTATATTAGAGTCTATTGAGACTAAGGGCGCTAAAACCTGTGGACCTGTCTTAGGTGCATTCATAATTACTGGTTCTACAACCTGTTTAGGAGGAACTGGAGTTGCCTTAGCTGTAGGCACCATTGATGGATACATATGTCTATCTAGAAATACCTTCTCAAATTCCTAATGAGTCTCTTCACCGACCAGATCATACTCCTTGTTCATGATATGAAGAATTCTTTTTTTGGTTCTTAGGTGTGGCTTTACTAAATCTAACAAAATGAATTTCTCATCATGTGAGCACACCGAGAGAAGACTATCCAATGTTTCTTCTCTTACCCTCATATCTTCTTCAATTTATTGCCTCTTCAACATATCAATTATATTCCATACCTTGTCTGGTATGACTATTTTGAGTTCTAACACTGTCCTTTTGAACTTGATCATGTGAGAGATGATCATAGAATGGATCTCTAATTTGTCTATCTCTTGGTATTTTTCATATACATTCTTAAGAGATTCTAGTCTTTCCTCATTTACAATTATGTTCCTTAAGACATTAATACTAGGTCTAAAACCTACCTCAAGAAGAGCTTGTGTGTTCTTTACCTTTCTCCTTGTAGTTCTTGAGGATGGATGATTAGTGGGTGCTTGCTTCCTTCCTCTATACTTCTTGCTAGGTACTGATGGTGGAGGTGCATCTAGATCAATGGTGGTTTATGGAAAATAAGTATCTTCATTTGATTTCTTCATCTTCTTCTTCTTGGGAATATCATCAGTCTTTTCAGTTTTTACTTCAATGGGAGTCTTCTCAAGTTCTTTGGCTATCTTGGGTTCTCTAGATTTTTCAAGATCTTCTTGAGTAACACCATGAACTTTTAGGATATTTGAGGTAATTCTAGATGCCTTCCTTTTTTTCTCATCACTATATAGGATATAATCAAATTTGTTTTTCTTTTCCCTTTAAGTGCCCCATCTAGGTTAATTGGGATCTTTGGGCACAGATAAGAGAACTTGTGCATAGCCTTCCAAAACATGTTCTTCTACTTCATAACCAAGAGGGTGAATCCATTTCGTCCTAGGCTCAACTACCTCCATACAAGTACAATCAGTCTCCATAATGAAGCATATGGTGTCTTTGTACTTCTCAACTATTTTCTCAGGTATCCCAAATCTCTTTTGCATCTTGATTCTAAATGTCTTGATGTCTATATCCATAGAATCCTTCACACTACTCTCTAATGTGGCTTTAAGTGAAATCTATGACATAGTGGGTTTGCTTCTGTCTAGGTAGATATTTGCAACTTTTCCTACTATGTAGAAGTAAAGATATATGATCAGTGAACTAAACCTGAATCTTTCTTTTATCATGCTTGATAGCTCAGATGTTATCAATCAATTGAGCATGAAATATCTCACATAGGTTGTACTGAGTATTATCTTTCACCATTTTTATTGCTGCTAAGACAGTGGCTACAGATACACTATTTAGTCTACTTGTGTGCTAGAATTTATAACCTAGTATCATGGCAACTAGCTTAATGTCATCTTCCTTGATGGGATCAACTGTCATACTGTGCCTATCACTCCTTGATAAGCATGCTTGCTCAACTTGTTTCTTAACATCTTTTCCAGTTGAAAGAACTAGTCCAGTCTTGGGTAGTCCAGTCATCTCATGAATTAGATCAGCAGTGATGTAGACAGGAACTTCACCTATCTAATAGAGGTCATCATGTATTCTACTCAATAGGATTTTAACCCATTCTGGCTCGTAGAACTCATGCGCATTGGAATACTCCAAGATAGGGTTATCAGTGAGATGTGCGTATTCATTCTTGAATGTATAGTCTGGTTTCATCATAGAACCTATGAGAGATGCAATGCTGCTATCTCCAACCATTTCCTTCTTGCAATAAACATATATGCGGATGTCTTCTACATGCACGAATCCAAGCAGAGTCCTAGAGAATGCTCCTTTGACATCATCCAGTATGGACATGAATGGATGCTTCTTAAAAACAAATCTCTTCCTCTTAGCAATGTCAAATACAATAGGAGTGGCCATACTTACTTGTAACTAGGTTAAATAGGGTTTCACAATGATTCTGAAATAGCGCGACTGCTAGGGTTCCGTTCCAATTGATAATCCATTCATAAACCAATTGATCCTTTAAATCGAAGTGCTTTGATGCTCAATACTTGTCTACTCCTTGACTGATTCTATCTCAAATGCAAAGTGATGTCTTAAGATCTCTTACCAAATTTATATAAAGGTTAATTACATTTAATGCTCATTGTCGTAAAGCAATTTCCAAAGAGATTTTCAAAATTTGTTCTGAATGAAGTAAGGGCAATGCATGAATGCATACAACCTTAATCCGTGATCACATGCATGAATACAAAGGTGCATACTCAGAGGTGAGTATATCATCCACGTAGGGGTTCAGAGCTAGAATAGCTCCCTCTAAGACCATGAGGGTCAACTATCTAGAAGTAGAAGGTGCATCCACTGAGGATGCATCTGCTACCTTGTTCTCTTCATTATCCTTCTTTACTTCAACCCATATTTTATCTGAGTTAGCTTTAGCTTCCACAAACTTAGCTTCTCCTAATTCTTTAAACAAATACTTCTTAGGATTCTCTTATCCTTTTGTTCTTGATCTGCAAAACCTTAAGATGTGTCTAGCTTTTCCACATGAGTGATAGATGATATGAGGTCTGGTGGTGTTATTCATCATGTTGCATTGTTTTTTTGTGCATCCATTGTAGTTACATATCTAACATGTAATGTTCTGCAAGTTTCTTTGAGATTGATTTCTCTGATTGAATTGAGTTTGATTCCTTTGGTTTAGTTGTGGCTGATTTCTTTGATTTGTTCTGCAATGAATAGCCCTGTGACCAAAATTATTACAAGAGTAACAATAACCATTGAAGGGTCTTACATTCTTGCAATCTCTTTCCAAGTGTCCATGCTTGTTATAGGCATAGAAAGTATGGTTGAATTCCTTGTGCTTATCTTCTGGTGATTCTTCTTTAGTCTCTTTACGATTTTCAATTTTCTTTTCTTCTTAAGATTCTGTTTGAGATTTCTTTCTTTCTTGTGATGAATTGATCTCAATTTTAGCTCTATTGTATCCCATACTAGTGGTATCACCTTTTATCTTTTGTGCATAGAGTTGTGATTGAATCAAATCAGAGCTTGTGTGTAATTTGTGAATCTTGTCTTTTACTCCTGATAATTCAAATTCAAGTTTGTTCTTGATGTTTTCTAATTCTAATATTTTCATATTGGCTTGCATGAGTTCTTCATCCAACTGTTTGTTTCCCTTGTTCTTCTCTTCAATGGTTGTTAAGATATTAGTTAAGTGATCATTTAATTCTTCTATCTTATATTTTAGAGACCTATTCTCTTCATTCAATTTCAAGTCATTGATGGAGCAATCTTTTAGTTCTTTCCTTAATTTCTTAATAAGCATTTGTGAGCCATCAAATTTTGATTTTAGTTCTTCATTCTCTTTCTAAGATCTGTCTAGTTCTTCAAGGGCTTCTTCAATATTCTTTTTTAGATGTTTGACATATGCTGAATCCATGATCTCCTCAAGTGGTTAAACTTTTCTTTCTTTGGACCAGAGCTCTGCTACCGATTGTTGGAAACACTGAGAGGGGGGGTGAATCCGTGTTTAGCTTATTATTCAATTTCAGCAACTTAAACATAAATCAATTATACATTCAATGAAGCATAACACAAGATCACATAACACTTGATATGATTACTGGGAAACCTTGATTAGAGGAAAAACCCTAGTGGGAATTAATACCCACAAATATTGTACTAGTATAATGAACCTATTAAAGTTCCTTTTCCCTATTAGAAGCAGTCTTTACAATATGAGTACAATGACCTGGTTAAGGGTCTGACCCTTTAAAGATTATTTTATAATTAACCTTGTTAAGGTTGAGGACTCACTATCTAAGAGCTCATTTCTCAAAGAGAAAGAAGCCTACAACCTCTTGAGAATAGATATGCACTATATTCAAAAATGAACTATTGTATGTGACACAGATGTCTGATCAGTTCCAGTTATGCGCTTATGCTCTTAACTTCTTTAAGGGCTATTTCTCATTCTGATATCTTCATACTACTCCACTATACATCTTCTCTAACTTATTTGATGACACTTCAAATGTATCTTTGCATTACATATATATATCTTTACACCTGAATAGATGTGACTCAAAACAAGACACTAGTCGGCCCAAAAACATAATACACAATGCTTCCAAAAAAATTGGCTTAAGCGTTTTTACAACAATTTTTAATACACAATTAAAAAATTGCTACAATAGGTGCTTATCCTTTACCTAACAAAAGATTACACGCTAATCAAAACAATGAAGTCAGCTTCATACTCTGTATTCTGGACTGCTGGTGAACTTGTTCTTTTTGTAACTTGTCTGTACTGCCATTCCGTACCATGCATGTATAGGGTAAGCATAATATCATACCATAGAGCTTAAGTATGAATGTGCATATCCTTAGGTGATGGTATGGTATGCATGTGCGCTAATTCCCTGATCGACTGCAAGTCACTATTCTGTTCTGTCTTCTATACTTAGTCAATTTTCCACTTCATAGTTTACTGTGAAAACTTCATATTACTTTCTTGCCATAATGGCAACATAAAATAAGCCATATACTCCCTAGGAGTCAACTTTCCAACAGTTAGTTGGTTTTGTAGGATTGGTGAAACCTAGTTATTAGGTTTCCCTTGGGGTTTTGGGGTTGTGATAACCTTAACCAAGTCCTTTCCCACACTTGTGATAAGTGTGAAGCAATTTGGCCTTGAAGAGTTGGTGTTTGGGATACATTGCCCTATTTGAGTCACCTAGAGGCTTCCTATTGCCCACTTTGCATCATGATGTGATCTAAATCTTATGGTATGACCATGATATCCAAATAGACCCGAGATTAGTCAAAATTCTCAGAAATTTAGAGACAAGAAGAAATGAGTTACCCGGTGTTAAGAAGTAAACCAGATGCAAGGTAAAGTTAAAATGAGTGGGAAGCACATAATCTTAGAAAAAAATTAGAGTTAACAAAACCATCTAGTGACCTAGTGAGAACCGTAGATCAAGATCTTATTGTATATTTTGTGCTAGATCTCGTGATATAACCAGGGTTAGAGAAAACTCTCAGTGACTTCATGATGAAGCAATCGCGTGATCTCCAGATAAACTTTGGTCAGAGTATGGTAAAATATTAAGGATTTGTTCTTGTTCCATGTCAAGAAAATAAATATAAAAGACATGGATATTAAATATAAAAGATTCTGACACAGTATAAGTAATCTGCTGAGTTGTGAAAAAGAAAGAAAAGCAAGCCAATCATATCATGTATCAAGCCTTTTTGCATAAAATAAGGTTTTAAAACTAAAAAGCACTCATGAATTTTCCAACAAGGCTTTTCAAATTTGAATACCTGTCAACTTCAAATGCCACGACTAGGAGAGAATTGATGTCAAAACATGCAGAGTTATTGTAGAAGTGGATGAGAAACGGTGTCCAAGTTCTGGACTAGACTAGTGCATTGAATTTTGAATGATAAATAGACGCAGCCTTTGTACATTCTGGTTACCAAAGTTTTTAGAGCACAAAGTGAAGAAGTTGCATAAGTTTCAGAGAAATTGTGAGAAGAAACTTGTGTTTGATAGAATAATTGTCTAGAAAACTAGTAAAGATGAGTCAAGCAGGACCAAGAAGGGTTTTAGCTAGTGGAGGAAGAAAGGATGAAGAGGAAGAACATAAGGGAAAGAGGAACTTCTTGGATGAATTTGTCACTCTGCTTCCAAAAAAAAATAAGAACAAAAAGGTAGATGATGAATTCCTTACTGATAGCATGTCTAATTGTAGGGATCCCAAAACTCCTGGGTGCTCTGGTTTTCATTTATTTAATTATTTCTATAACAATAAAGATAGGTAGATCTCAATTTCAAAGCCTTGGACATTAGGATTAGCTAAGATAATTATCCCAAATTTCTTTGTAGATGTTGACCTATTAATAAATATAGCCAGGAAATATGACCCTACCTCTAAGGCTATCAAAAAAGGCAATGAAACAACCTTAGTTACCTTAGATAGGACATCCTTCATGAAAGCCTTTGGAATTTACCATGCCTCTACCAGTGAGACTGACTTGAAAAAATTGTAGAAAAAGTATACCAAATAGGTTAAAATAGCTAGTAAGTTGGTCCAAACTCATGTGCTTAGGTCGAACAGGAATTATGTGGCACCAATACCTTCTTCTAAGGGTGCAACATATGAGTTTAAAGACATCTATTTTTACATGAAGTATATATCCTATGGATTGTGTAGGGTACTAGGTGTGTGTGTGTAAATGGGCACTTGTTGAAAAAGACACAAAAACTCAATAGGTCATTGCATTAGTTCAAATGGTTAGTCCAAAATGTTAGAAACCAATAATATCGACCTATTGCCTGCTAACTAGGAGGAGTGTAATTAGTAACATATCAGCCCTCAGAATATGCTACAAACCAGTGACGAATACAACCTAGCATGAAGGATTTTTATTTAAAAACAAGCTAAAAGACATGAAAAACAAGTATTCTAACTCTAGCATGTGAATGTTTAACAATGAAAAAGCATGGAATAAGAAGTGCAATATAATTCTAATAGTAATCCAACAGCATAACAATGTATTTTTGATCTAGGGTGAAGGCTTATTTGCTCTCAAAATAGGCTTATATTTATAGAAGAATGGGAGAGAGAGAGGGGGGACAAGGTTCATTTATGAATTTGGAGACTCATAAATGAATATGTAAGAGCCTTTAATGCCCAAGGCATTAATAAGGCATGGGAGAGACATGGGCT
>MU226606.1:8613972-8626796 GCA_018584345.1 Thuja plicata
TCTGTTTCATCTTCTTCCATTTGGATTTCATTTTCTTTTTCATTCGTTACTTCTATTCCCCAGTCCTCAGGATCCTCTGTATATGATTCTAACATTGTGTTAGTACATTTAGTCTTCTCATTAGTTTCTTGTACCTCTTTCTCTTTTTGCTATCCTTCCTTGTCTTTGCTACTGACTTCTTTAATTTTTCTCCCTGCTGGGATCCATTTTTGAATTTTTTTCTGAATTACTTTATCCGGACATTTTTTTGCCCAGTGACCCGCCTTTTTGCAATGGAAACACACAAAGGGTATAGTTTCATACTCTATAGCCTGTTCCCAAATACCCAGCTTAGATTTCAAACTTATTTTTTCTGGCATATCCTTATCCTGCATAATCCCAACATAGATACGGGCATAGGTTAGCCTCCATCTCACCGTTGTCACATTATCTATCGACAAAAGTTCACCAAATGAACTAGCTATACCAACAAAAATATCTTCCAGCCAATATTCAAGAGGCAATCCATGTAGCTTTATCCATACTGGAACTTTTCGAGCTTTGTCCTCCTCGAAGACAAGATTCGGGCTCCATTTTTGGAGAATAAGAGTGTTTTTCCCAATCAACCATGGCCCGCTGCAGAGAATATTCATTCTATCTTCTTCACAAGAAAAAAATAATGACATACATCCCTTAGCCATAGCTACCACCTCTACTTGTCCTTTCAAAGCCCATTTACGGGAAACAAAATCCCTAACCAATTTGATGTTAGGTCTCACTCCTACAAATCTACCAACCAGCAAATTTTTCATCCTTGCTATAGAGAAATCAATGGTCTGGTCTGGGATTTCAATAGCAAAGCTTCCCTAAGAAGGTTTTGAAACATTCTTCACTGGAGGTAAAGAAGATTTACCTGTTGGTTTGATGCCAAAAAGAGATTCCCATTTCCTCGATTGCCCCAGCCCAGCCTCCTGTCTCGGACCCCCTCCTGGGTCCTCTGGCGCCTGTCCCGCATCGGGATCCAATCCTGTGATCTCGATGTCCTTCCCATCATTCCGCTTGCTGCGCTCAGAGGATTCTGCATCCTCCCAAATTCTCCCACCCAAATTCAAAGTTGAATCCGGATGCCCCCGCTCCCTCTCCCGCTCCCTCTCCATCTGAAATGTTATTTATTGTGCATTGATTTGATTTTTCATATCATACCAAATTCAGGTGGTTACACTAGGCATTGATGAGCATATTGAGAAGATGCCTATATATTTTTTAATTATTATCTTGGATATTCAGAACTCCCACTCCAACAAAGACTTTGACTACATTCAGTATGTCATTGATAGAATGCACGAGGGACTAATCAATATTAAGAAGAAAGATAGCCCCAAGTTCATGCATTTTTCTCTCTTACCGCATCTGATTTTGTACTTTAATGTGGACAACATGAATACAGAGTTGTTAAGACTTGGAACACTTTTCCAAGGTCACCTAAACCCTGTATAGTTATGGATTACGGTTTGGAAATACACTTCAAATGAGAATGAATTCTACGGCTTTCATAATTTGATTGTACATCCACTTCTAGAATTGATGGGCCTCAATGTAACTAGACTATCAATCAGAGCACTTCAACTTATAAGACCTTGCTAGTATGTAGAAAAATGGTGAGGAGATCACAATTGGGGTGAATTCTATTGTGAGAAGACTTATACCCTGATTAGGGTTTATGGATGTTCCCATTCCCCACACATACTTCCAAAGTATGTGCCTCCAAGAGTGGCCATAATGGAATTTATCTAGCAGCTAATGTGGACAGACACGGAGCATCTAGCTCCTCATAGAAAAGGCACCTTCACACCTAGACAATTCAAAGTGGCTGACTTTACCATTGGGAAAAGGGCCTTAGATGCAGTGAATAAATGGCTAGCCCAATACAGGATGAGCATGGACTTTTATAGGTATGTAGATCCAAAGGGTTTTATTAAAAGTGCTAAGAAGCTGCTAACCCCAAGCATCACTGCTATTAAATAGCATGAATATTGTGTTGAAGAAGACGTTATCAAGAATATCTTGGATGATGATGAGGCAGCAAGTAGAGCTACAAAGTACCAAGATTTAATATACTTGGAATAAGAGATGAAGAAAATAGGTATCCCTTTTGGAGGTTTCTTCCAAGATTTTCCTCAAATGAAAAGACTTACAAAGATGATTGAATCATATCATACTTTGTATAATCAACTCGAAGGACAATTAAATGGAAAGGAGAGAGATCATAATAAAAATTCTTCCTCAGAGTATGAAGAGGATAGTGAGGGAGGATATCTAGTATACAACCCTCCTCACATGAATCAGCCACCTACAGTGGAACAAAGCATAGAGGTTGATCTTACTAAGGTTCTTGATACTGAGGTGACAGAGGAGTCCACCAAGGAAGAAACAAAGAGTAGAATAAGGGGATCCTTCTCAAGCAGAGAAACAAGGAAAGAAGAAGGACATAGTGAGTGCTTTAATTGTCGATGATAGGAAATATCACAATCAGTTGAGGAAATAGATTAGAGAAGGGAAGAAACAAGAAAAATGTGTCCACAAAGAAGTGGAGTTGCCTCTCCAATTATGCCAAGATGAAAGAGATATCCATCAAGAAGAGTTCCTAAGTGATGATGCATTCATCGAGACTGATGAATTCAAAAACTTATTGATATAGAGAAAGCAATAAGAAATAGGATCCTAGTTGCAATTGAAAGAGGGTGACACTATGCAAAGTGAACCTTTAAAAGACCTACAAGCCTATGATCATGAGACAAAGATTATAACACCTAAGGAGGCTAGACAATTAGTTAAGTCTAGTGGAATGCTACTTGTTCCTGGGTGGGATTTCACTTAAGCATTTATAATTGACCAACTTAGGAAGCAACCAAATGCCAACTTGTCTTCTGAGACTCAGATTGGGGAAATGATCAGGGGATGTGGATATGATCCAAGATCCCAGACTCTATCCATGTGGTCTTTGGTACCAAGAACACAAAATCCATCCTTGTTCAGTGTTGAAGAGAAGATGGATGGGGATACAATTATTTGGATAGTACAAAATACTGCTAAATTAGAGATCTCTCAGGCTATCACCAACTTCGCCCACTTAAATCAAGAAAAAATAGAGAAACTCTCTACAAGGTATGCAAAACTCTTTGATGAGTCATTTGTTTTGATTAAGGATAGAGAAAGATGCTTGATTTAAATCAAGTCATTAGAGGGGCAGGTGGAGGTATTGAATAAGAAATTAGAAGAGGATCTCAAAGCTCTCCTCACTCCAGCCAAGGAAGTTGTGCCTATTCAGACAGAAACTACTGAGGATTTCCCACAAGAAACAAAGAAACAAGGTCAAGATCAGAAAGAAGTGTCTTTAGTTGCCTTGTTGAATATCTTGTAGGAAAAGGTGGATATCCTAAAGTGAAAGCTTGACCTAGTGAACAAGGCCTACAAAAAACTACCTGGCTTAGAGACAGAGGTAAACGACCACATAGAAACTCTAGACCCATATTTTGGCACATGGTTAAGCAAGGGATCACTATTTGAGAGATTAGAAGCACTACAACCACATAGGACAGACCTCCCAGAGATAGTTTTCCAAGTGGGGGAAATGATTGAGTAGATTGGCACAAATTTATCTTTCTTTAAGGGAAAAACTAATCAGATTCAAGCAAGGGTCAATATGTTTGGCCCTAATTTTAATAGGTTTATTCCTCCAATTAAGGGAGAAGATGATAAGATAAAGTCATTTGAAGAATGGAGGAATGAATTTGATACTTTTTTTCCTAAGAAAGAGGCATTCATGATAGATGACAATGTCCTAGACATGGACAAGTTTAATAGACCCTTAGATGAAGCCTTCAAAGTAGAAATAGACTTTGTAACATTTGTTGTTGATATCAAGGCTATAACTGATGCCAGATGAGAAAGGCCAATAAAGAAGTTATAGAGACTACAAGGATTTAATTGGTCTTCAGAGGATGAATTTAAACTATGGGATGCTATCACCAAGCCAAAGAAAAAGAAACCAAAAACTATAGACTTGGATATGATAGATGAAGAGTAAAGTGGCACCTGGCACCTGATCAATGAGCACATGGAGGGTAATTATCAGCAAGACTAGTGTAAGTTACCCTATATTGGTGGTCACTAGGTCTCATAAAAACCTCAAGAGGTTACCCAGAATATCTGTGGACAAAGGTGCCAACTTCCAAGGATTTGTAATCTTCTCAAATCAGCTACTCAAGTGTTTCTTCTCCACCGACTGAAGATGTAACTATATTTTTGTCTTTTAGTACCTTTTAGGTTTTTCCTAGCCATCCAAAGTTTTTTACATCCTTTCTCTCTTTAAGGATTCCATGATGGTTACTTCTCTCTATAAATAGGAAATTGTAACATATTGTAAAGGATGGTGAATTCACAACTGCGAGGCAGATTTCTGAATTTTGTCTAGTTCCAAGCTTTTTTGTCTTTCTGAATGTACTGAAGAAGAAATATTTTAATAAAATACAAATGGAAGTTTTTGTTTCACATCAATGATGTCTTCTTGTATTTATGTCTATGTTCTTGTATGTTTAATCTATAAGTCATTTTAAATGTACTGGTTACAAGGCAACTGTGATGTTATTTGTGAGTTTCTTTCAAGGAGGGAGTAAATCTTATAAATAGTTTCAGAGGGCTGAATATTAGTGTGAGAATTTGATACATGGGTGTGGAAATGAGAATGTGGTTTCCTGTGAATGTATGTTTCAATTGACTCTTTTCCCTGGATTAGGCACTGGTCTAGATTTTGATTAAGTAGTTATCATCATCAAACTTAAATCTAAATAATCCTTTACATTTCTATTATTTATAATATAGATGCTTATCAATTGTATTGAAGAAAACAATTCATTTTTTGATTCCTTGGAGAGAGAATCATTAGGTCATCCTGTTTACATCTATAACTCAAATAGAAGAAGGGTTAGAATCCTTATTTCACTATTATTTTACCTTGTCAAGTTCATGGTCTGGCTTGTTAAGCTTTGTATTATATTGGGCATATTCATTTGTAAAATATGTTATCAGTTATTGTAGTAAGAGACGAGAGAAAATCAATGTAATCCTTAGTCCATTGAGAAGTTTTACTGAGAAGAAGTAACTTATAGAAGGTATACCCACCCGAGTCTGTGGAGCTCAAAGGAGGATAAATCCTCATCAATTAGACTTTTACTTGTAAGAATAAAAAGTTGGGAATCTAAGAGTCAAGAATAATTGCTATATTGAGATTCTACAAAAAAAAGCTCTAACAATGTACAAGCTGTTAAATGACATGTACAACTTTATGTATTTTTTAAGTTGCAGATTATTAAAATCTGACAATTGACATTCCGTGTTTTTTGTTTTTGCATATGAACAAGCATCCTAAGCTCCAGAAACACAAACAAAGGATCAAAAGGGAGAATAAAGAGGTAAGGATTTTTAACAAAAAATCAAAGGAAACCTTTAATGCCATTATTTTGGAAAGTTTAGAAAAAGAAGAAGAATTATATGAACATTTTTTCAAAATTAGTAATGCTTATAAATGAAAGTTTCCAACTTTAAATTGATTTCATTCCTCAAGTTCCTTAAACATCATTTCTTGTAAAATTTTAAAAGGAGCTTTAATTTTTTGTCAATTTGGTTTCATTTTTCTTCACTTTATTGGCTTTGTTGACTAACTTGTTGGAGGAGAAGGAGAGAGAATGATCACCACTAGGTGAGTATAAGAAAAAAAAGCAAAAAAATACTCAAAAATGCGCCTATCCTTTGCTAGCTCCGAAAGATGTATTTTTCTAAACAATCTTGAATTTTCTTAGATTGTGACATTCTTTTCTAAATTAGCTTAATAGGGCAAGCCTATTATTGTTCAATCAAGGAAAGTATTAGGTATATGCTCTCAACTTTTTGAAGTTGATAAAAAAGACAAAAGTGTTGGATTTGAGTGATAGAAAGAAATGTGGTAATGAACCAAACATTTCATTTCTAAAAACCTCCTTGTTAAGAGGTTCAAAATTTACAATTTGTGTTTTACGTGTTTGGAATTAAGAAAAGTAATAGGGATATGCTCTTCACTCTTTGAGTGAATCAAATTCCCCAACCTGCTTAACTTAGTTCATTATTGCTTTCCAAATGAACATGATAGAGCTTTAGAGAGCCTGCCTCCCAAGAATAGCCTTACGAGGACAGTGAGAGGGAATGACCCAAGTGGGAGACAATCACTTTAGCTATGATAATATCCAACCCACTATAATATAAATGCATTCATCCTCAAAAGGACCGAGTGACAAATAAGTGCTAATAATCTTCATCTCCTCTAGTAGTCTTTCAGGATTGCACAAAATCATGTTTTTATGCATGTTGGGGGCCCTTATAATGAGGGTGTAAGAGACTTTGCATATTTTTGAATGGATTTACACTTACAAACCCTATTAAAGTAGTAAGCCTACCTTGTAAAGCCATGATTAAGATCCAAAATTGACTTTAGGTAGCTTTCTTGGAAGAACTTCTTTTTTTAACCCGTTATAACATTCAAGAACATACACTTTGTGTTTTTTAAGGTATAGAAACAATTTTTATATGTGTTTTGTGGTTGTTTCTAAAATTTTCAAACAATAAATCATCTTAGACATCTGATCACAAACCTTAAATTTTTAAAATTCATCAAAAATAGTGACAAATAAACTTTACCCGGTTAAGTGACACATACAAGTATTCTTGTCATGCGTGCCAATATTCTTATGCTTCCTACAACAACTAAAGAGGCATTTAGTAAGTTTTATCCTACACGTAGTGACTCTCCAAGTGTCACGTACATCAATGAAGTGCCACGTGATAAAAGTTAAACACCACGTACTATATCCTAAGGTTGCGTGTAATAGCTTTCGAGTAAGTGTGTAAGAAATAGTAAAGTCATGCGTAACACCAAGTCAAGGCATGCATACAAATTGAGATAGAGGAGCATGGGGCATTTCTTGAGGGTTTGGAAAAAAATGATTTACATATTTGGATACCCATTTGGACATTCTACCTGTTTATAAAATTGCATTGATCAAAATCCCTCGTATTTGGAGAATTCACAAAATCATTTAAGGGATTGATCAAAAGGGGATAAAATTCAAGAAATTTTTTATTTATGTTCATGTCAGCTTTCACTAGATCCCATTACATAAATTCCACCCTACATTTAGACAGCACCTAGCTAAGGCAAGAGATTCCTTTTCCAAGAGATACCTTTACCTCTTCACAACAAACAATCAAACCAACAAAAGAGGTAGAAATAAATAGGACAACTTTTCCTTTTGGAAATATGGATCCTAACCTCATTAACCTCGCCAACAAGGCCAAAACTAATAATACAAATAATGAAAATGGAAAGGTTAATAACAATGGGGATAATGGAATAGGAATCGACCCTAACAACCAGGGGGTAAACAATAACAATGGAGGTAACAATGACCCTAATGATGAAGAGGCTACAAAATAAAAATTCAATAAAGTGGTACAAGCCCATTCTTCCTGAAGCTCATGGAGAAATTTTTGGAAAGAGATAGGGAAAAATACTTCCTAGACCTAGCACAAGGAGGGACAAAACTCTCTCATAATTATGACATCGTTAAGTTAAAACAAAAGGAAGATGAGACCAACTCTATTGACATCATGAACATGCAATTTAAGTTATTTCAAATGAAGTTGGATAGCATGAAGCAAATGGGGTCTCCTAAACCCTTTTCTATCAAAGCATTGTGTCCATTTCCATTTGATAAAACCCTAATTCTGGTTCTATTCCGTAGTAATGTAGTTTTTCCTAAGTATGATAAATACGAAGGAGAATTTGATCCCCAAGATCACTTAAGGGAATTTTATGCATTGAGCTTGGATTTCATGCATGACACAACATTTTTAATGAGTTTATTTCCAAGAAGCCTTGGAGGAATGGTGATGGAGTGGTTTTCTAAATTACCCTCTTGTATTCGCACTTTTGAAGAATTGGCTTCCAAATTTGTGACACACTACTCTTATAATATTAAACATAAAGTCACAATGATCAATTTATGCAACACCAAACAACATGAGGGAGAAGGATTCTTTCTTTTCCTACAAATATGGAGAGCATTATTTTCTAGATACCTTCGAAGCGTGCCTAAAAAGGAAAAGATGGACATCTTCATCAATAGCTTGAATACCAAAATGAACTATCGGTTGAGATTACAATGCCTGCAATCTTTGCATGACTTAATTGAGAATGGATTTACTATGGAGGAAGTATTATTGAAAATTGGAGAACTCAAACTCTAGAAGGAGAACAAGAATACAAATAATAATTCTTCCAACAACAACAATAATATGGCTCCTCCTAACAACAACCAGTTTTGGATGAAGAATAATAACAAGGGTGTGGTTAATGATGGAGTTGTGGAAGAAAATAGCTTAAGGGTCACTCCATTTAATCTCATGAGAGGATCCAATCAAGCTAATAATGTAAATCAAGCACCCAAAGTTCCCTTCAAGAATAAAAACATTACAACCTTTGGGAACAATCAAGAGGCTAACAAGCCTAAACCCTTCTTTTCTCCACCTCCTAAAAGGAATTTCACACTCTTGGGTGAACCACTTTAAAATTCATTAAGAAGCCTCATTGTGAATAAGATTATTGACTTACCTAGGGCTCAACACTATGAACCACAAGTGAAACCCTCATGGTGGAGTGAGTTAAATCATTGTGAATACCATAGAAATCTAGGACATAAGAGAAATGATTGCATGTGCTTGAAACATGTGGTGAAAGACCTTATAGATAATGGTGTGATTAAAGTCGAAGGACCTCAAAACAATGAAGATCACATGGAATTCAAAACCCCTTTCTTCAAACATGAGAAAGGAGAATCTTCAAATGCTAATAACAATGGAGGTAACAATGGAAACAAATCAATAGGTAATAACAAAGTTAAATTTACCCACAATTATGATAATACTGTTAGAATAGTCCCAAAGGATAACTGAGAGGGGGGGGTGAATCAGTTATCAGTAAATTTAATTCTTTTTCTTCCTTAACTTCATAATACAAAAAAATAAATTCTTAATCAGATAACACAGTACACAACACACAATTTGATTACGGGGAAACCAAATGGTAAAAACCCTGGTGGGAATTAGCATCCACAATGAGCTATACTTGTTTATAGTAATCCCTATTAGAAGATATTTCAACCCTATTAGGAGTTTTACTTTACAATGCAATAAGTATAGTGACCTGGTTAAGGGTCAAACCTTGTTAGGAGTCTTTTACAAATAACCCTGTTAGGGGTGGTGGACTCATTGTCCAAAAGCTCACTGCTTAATGGTGAGGGATACAACCTTCTGTATAAAAAATATGCACTATATCTGATGATGAACTATAGAGTAGACCTGCTGTCTTGATTAGTTCCAATGTATTACAATCTTTCACTTCTTCTTCACATAGACTCTTGATGAATGAACCACGTCTGATATTCTTCTCTATACATCTTCTATCTCTTTTCGTATCATTCACACTTAGCATATCACAATTGAGTTTCTATAAGTATCTTCCTTGAAGAATGAGATCATGGGACCTGTAAGACAACTCTTCATAACATCCTTGTCAGATCTACTAAGCACACAAGGATAATTACAATCATGCATGTATAAACTGAATAGACACGATGCTTCACTAAGGCAGCCTCACCAAATTAACTCTAACTTTGCAATCTTCTTGAAACACGTTTGGCACCTTTAGATAAATATCATCAACTCATAACTAATCATGAATATACACATGCATATCCTGAAGATAGGTGCAACTTAAGAAACACATTACATACGTTGGCTCTGAACAGATACTCTTCCAGAACTATAACTTCCAATAACAGAATTACACAACTTGACTGAAACATCATATCTAGATCTGCATGTATGAACATAACATAATAAAAATTTCAACAACAAGTAGCTAACCATGCAAGTCTTCATATCATCATTCTAAGAATTACATTCAGAATTACTACTATGTATTATATGTTTTCATCAATGACAAACATATAATCAATCAACTGAACAAAATCAAATCTCCAAAAATCCCCCCCTTTGACATTGATGGCAACATATGATATCAAAAAACATCTTCTATTCATGGTGTCCTCTTTATTTTACAATCTTCTCAATATCCTCATCAAAGATTTCTCTAAACTACTGTAGTTCCTCTGACTATGTTTTTGTTCCATGTATATACTCCCCTAGAGTATATGCTCCCCCTTAGTACATACTCACCCTTTGACATCAATGGCAAAGGGTGCCATAGATCTTTAGGCACAGGCACTACTCTAGAAGTAGAGTAGTCAACCATTCATCAGTCACTTAATGACTGATGTTCTTGCTGCTTCTTCTAAATAGACTCAGGAGAGGGAATTAATCCCAAATTTTCCCTGAGATACTCAAAAGTATCCTTTGATAAGGGCTTTGTGAAAATATCTGCCAACTATTTTTTGGTGCTCACATAGTCCAATTTTTCTTCTTTGTCTGCAACCTTTTCTCCTAAAAAATGGTACTTGATCTCTATGTGTTTTGCCTTTGCGTGAATTATAGGGTTATTAGACATGTTGATAGTGCTAGTATTATCACAATGAATAACAATAGGATAATCAACCTAAATACCAAAGTCTTTAACCATTTGCTTTATACAAACCATGGTTGAATAATTTAGTGCTGCTGCAACATATTCAGCTTTTGCTGTTGATTGAGAAATATAGTTCTGCTTCTTGCTTATCCAAGAAACCGACCTATCTCCAACAAATACTTCTCCTCCTGAAGTGCTCTTCCTATCATCAATATAACCTGCCCAATCTGCATCTGTATACACATGAAGTTTCACATTCTCTAATTTAGGATACCATAAACCATAGTCTATAGTTCCCTTTAGATATCTGAATATCCTGTTGATTTCCATTAGGTGATTATACTTGGTTTCAACTACAAATCTTCCAACAATGCCAACTGTATTAGATATGTTAGGTGTAGATTGAGTTAGTTAAATGAGTTTACCAATCATAGATTTGTACAATGTTTTATCAACTATTTTGGAATCATCATCTTTTCAAAGCTTGCTTCCTGTTATCATGGGAGTGCATACTGGCTTACAGTCATCCATCTGGAAGGTATTCAGTATTTCCTTCACATATTTTGACTGATTAATGAATATACCTATATCTATTTACTTTACATTCAGTCCCAAAAAGTATTTTATAGGACCAATCATGACCATTTCAAATTAATTGTGCATTTCTTTTGCAAATGTTGTACTAAGCTTGTCATTACCTCCGAAGATAATGTCATCAAAAAGTATGGCAACTAATAATAATCCATCAGGTGTCTCTCTTGTGAATAGGTTATAATCTGCTGCTCCTTTCTTGAATCCAATCTTGGTAAAATAACCATCAAGTCTCTCATACCAAGCTCTTGGGGCCTATTTAAGACCATAGAGTTCTTTCTTCAATCTGCATACCATGTCTGGTTCATCTGAAAGATTAAATCTTTCAGGTTGTTCTATGTAGACTTCTTCCTTCAAGTCACCATTCATAAAAGCTGACTTTACATCCATTTGATAAAATTTAAAGTCTTTGAATATGCATAGGCCAAGAACAATTTAATGGCTTCCAGTCTGCTCACTGGGGAAAATGTATTAGTGTATTCTATTCCTTCTCTCTACGCATATCCTTTACATACCAATCTTGCTATGTTTCTAACTACTGTACCATCTTCATTCATATTGTTTCTGAATACCCACTTTGTTCCAATCACATTTTTTTCACTGGGTCTAGGGACCCATTCCCATGTATCATTTTTAATTATTTGATCTAATTCTTCTTTCATTGCATTCTTCTAATCAAAATTATTACAAGCATCTTCAACACTTAAAGGTTCAATCTGTGAAAGTAAACATACCTCTTCATCCATTACTAGACTTTTTTCTTTTGATCTGGTCAAAACACTGCTGCTCTGATCTCCAATGATATCATCTTTAGAGTGATATCTAGATGTGAATTTTGGAACCTTTGGTATGACTTCTTCTATAATATGTGATTATTCTCTTCTTGATTTAGGGTCATTGCATGAGACATCAATGCAATCAAACATTTATGCAATAATAGTATCTTTGCTGCTAGGCATGGGCTCATCTTCAATCATAGGTGCATATTCATAGTATCTTTCTTGAACCATAAAATTCTCATCAATTTTTACATGAGTAATTTCAATTATATTTTTCAATCTCAAATTTAAACATCTATATGATTTTCTTTTTGTAGAGTAACCGAGGAAAATACCTTCATCACTTCTAGCATCAAACTTACCAACACCATCATCTCTCTTGATGTAGCACTTGCTGCCAAAGATTCTGAAATACTTTACTGTAGGTACATTACCAAACCAAAGTTCATAGGGTGTCTTATCTATGCCTGGCCTCAATTGAGTTATGTTTATAGTATAGATAGTTGTATTCACTGCATCTCTCCAATATGTGTGCACAACTTTTCCTTCAATCATCATAGTACATGTTGTATCAAGTGTAATCATGTTCCTCCTTTCTACTATCCCATTCTGCTGAGGGGTTCTAGGTGGACTCAACTGTCTTTTAATTCCATGTTCTTCATAATAGTCATAAAAATGATCAGAGGTGAACTCTCCTCCTCTATCTAATCTCAGACATTTCAGTTTTAATCTAGATTCATTCTCAACCTTAGCTTTGAATATTTTGAACTTCTCAAAGGCTTCAGATTTCTCCTTTAAGAATG
>MU226606.1:8630941-8706545 GCA_018584345.1 Thuja plicata
ATCTAAGTGTCCCACAAGAGTCAAGAAGTTCAGATCTGATTACAAACCCAAATATAAGAAGGAATGTTATCATGCTAAAGAAGGTGTAACTGATGAAGATTTAGGAGAAGATGAAATTGGATTCATTGTGATTAGAGACATGGAAAGGTTGCTTGAGGAAATGGACATTGAAGATGAAAAGGAAGAACAAGAGCTAGCCCTAATTTCCAAAGCAGACATTAGAACTGATTGGATCATTGACAATGGATTCTCTCATAATATGACAGGTGACAAAGATAGATTCATTCATCTAGACAAATACAAAGGTGGTATGGTTACATTTGGGGATAACACTCCCAAACCTATCATAGGTAGTGGTTCTATCACTTTGGATGGAAAGAACAAGACATATGATGTTCTATATGTTGATGGATTACATCATAACTTGTTGAGTGTTGGATAGCTACTTGACAAAGGTTATCATTTGGGGTTGAAAGACAACAAGTGCATCATTAACAACAAGGATGGAGACATGATTGCATCAGGCTCTAAAACAAAAGGTAATGTTTTTCAGCTTAACTCAGATGTTAGTTGTTTTGTTGCAAAGGTGGATGATAGTTGGTTATGGCACAAGAGACTATGCCATATCAATTTTGATAACATAGTAAAGATAAGAAATGTTAAGGCAGTTAGAGACCTTCCTAGTATTGCAAGACTTGTTGACACAATATGCAGGGAATGTGTTATGGGAAAGCATGTAAGGAGTTTCTTCAGAAGAAAGAAGAACTCAGTTGAAAAAAAATTGGACTTGGTACACACAAACTTATGTGGTCCAACTCAAACAAGATCATATTATGGAGAAAGGTATTTAATTTTGTTTTTTGATGATTATTCTAGGATGTTGTGGGTTGCGTGCTTAAAGGAGAAATCTGAAGCCTTTGAAAAGTTCAAAATATTCAAAGCTAAGGTTGAGAATGAATTCAGATTGAAAATAAAATGTCTGTGATTTGATTGAGGAGGAGAGTTCACCTCTGATCAGTTTTATGACTATTGTGAAGAACATGGAATTAAAAGATAGTTGAGTGCACCTAGAACCCCTCAACAAAATGGGATTGCAGAAAGGAGGAACATGATCATACTTGATATAGTGCGCACTATGATGATTGAAGGGAAAGTTTTGCACACCTACTAGAGAGATGCAGTGAACACAGCAGTATACACTATCAACAGAACTCAATTGAGGCCAGGCTCAAATAAGACACCTTATGAAATTTGGTTTGGTAATGTACCTATAGTAAAGTATTTTAGAATCTTTGGCAGTAAGTGCTACATCAAGAGAGATGATGGTGTTGGTAAGTTTGATGCTAGAAGTGATGAAGGTGTTTTTCTTGGTTACTCC
Organism: Thuja plicata; assembly: GCA_018584345.1. Lineage (NCBI taxonomy): Eukaryota > Viridiplantae > Streptophyta > Pinopsida > Cupressales > Cupressaceae > Thuja > Thuja plicata. The sequence continues at coordinate 8,632,320 of MU226606.1, forward strand.
ACAAAAATCAAAGCTTATAGATGTTTTAATCTGAGATTGAAAAAATTAATTGAAATTACTCATATAAAAATTGATGAAAAGTTTATGGTTCAAAAAATATACTATTAATATGTACCTATGATTGAAGATGAACCTAGGCCTAGCAGCAAAGATACTGTTATTGAAGAAATGTTTTATTGCATTGATGTCTCATGCAATGACCCTGAATCAAGCAGAGAAGTATCACAGATTATAGAAGAAGAAGACACACCTAAGGTTCCAAAATTCACATATAGATACCACTCTAAAGATGATATCATTGGAGATTAGAGCAACAACGTTTTAACTACATCTAAAGCAAAAAGTCTAGCAATGGATGAAGAGGTATGTTTTCTTTCACAGATTGAACCTTTAAGTGTTGAAGAAGCTTTTAATGATTCAGATTGGAAGAATGAAATGAAAGAGGAATTAGATCAGATAATTAAAAATGATACATGGGATTTGGTTCCTAGACCTAGTGACAAAAATGTGATTGGAACAAAGTGGGTATTCAGAAACAAGATGAATGAAGAAGGTACAGTAGTAAGAAACAAAGAAAGATTGGTATGCAAAGGGTATGCACAGAGAGAAGGAATAGATTACACTGATACATTTGCCCCTGTAAGCAAACTGGAAGCCATTAAATTGTTTTTGGCATACACAACATTCAAAGACTTTAAATTTAATCAAATGGATGTAAAATCAGCTTTTCTGAATGGCGACTTAAATGAAGAAGTCTACATAGAACAACCTAAAGGATTTAATCTTTCAGATAAACCAGACATGGTATGTAGATTGAAGAAAGTACTATATGGTCTTAAACAGACCCAAGAGCTTGGTATGAGAGACATGATGGTTATCTTACCAAGATTGGATTCAAGAAAGGAGAAGTAGATTATAACCTATTCACAAGAGAGACACCTGATGGATAATTATTAGTTGCCATATTTGTTGATGACATTATCTTTGGATGTAATGACAAGCTCAGTAAAGCATTTGCAAAAGAAATGTAGAATGAATTTGAAATGAGTATGATTGGTCCTATAAAATACTTTTTGGGACTGAATGTGAAACAAACAGATAAAGGTATATTTATTAATCAGTCAAAATATGTGAAGGAAATACTGAAGACTTTTCAGATGGATGACTGTAAGCCAGTATGCACTCCCATGATAACAGGAAGAAAGCTTTCAAAGGATGATGATTCCACAATAGTTGATAAGACATTGTACAAATCTATGATTGGTAAACTCATTTATTTAACTCAATCTAGACCTGACATATCTAATGCAGTTAGCATTGTTGGAAGATTTGTAGCTGAACCCAAGTAGAATAAATTAATGGAAATCAAGAGGATATTCAGATATCTAAAGGGAACTATAGACTATGGTTTATGGTATCCTAAATCAGAGAATGTAAAACTTCATGTGTATACTGATACAGATTGGGCAGGTTGTATTGATGACAGGTAGAGAACTTCAGGAGGAGCAGTATTTCTTGGAGACAGGTTGGTTTCTTGGATAAGCAAGAAGCAAAACTGTATTTCTCAGTCAACATCAGAAGTTGAATATGTTGCAGCAACACTAAATTGTTCAACCATGGTTTGGATCAAATAGATGGTTAAAGACTTTGGCATTTAGGTTGATTATCCTATTGTTATTCATTGTGAAAATACTAGCAGTATCAACATGTCTAAGAACCCTGTGATGCACACAAAGACAAAACACATAGAGATCAAGTACCATTTCTTAAGAGAAAAGGTTGTAGACAAAGAAGTTAAATTGGACTATGTGAGCACCAAAGAACAGTTGGTAGATATTTTCACAAAGCGCTTATCAAAGGATACTTTTGAGTATCTCAGGGAGAAGTTGGGAGTAATTCCCTCTCTTGAGTCTCTTTAGAAGCAGAAAGAACATCAGTCATTAAGTGACTAATGAATGGTTGACTACTCTACTTATGGAGTAGTACCTATGCCTAAAGATCTATGGCACCCTTTTCCATTGATGTCAAAGGGGGATTATATAGTAAGGGGGAGTATATACTAAGGGGGAGCATATACTCTTGGGGAGTATATACATGGAACAAAAACACAGTTAGAGGAACTACAATAGTTTAGAGAAATCTTTGATGAGGGTATTGAGAAGATTGTAAAAGAAAGAGGACACCATAAATAGAGGGATTTTTTGATATCATATGTTGCCATCAATGTCAAAGGGGGAGATTGTTGGAGATTTGATTCTGAGCAGTTGATTGATTATATGTTTGTCATTGATGACAAAATATAATACACAGTAGTAATTCTGTATGTAATTATCAGAATGGTGATATGAAGACTTGCGTGGATAGATACATGTTTTTGACATGTTTATTATGTTATGTTCATACACGCAGACTCAGATATGATGTTTCAGTAAAGTTATGTAATTCTGTTATTGGCAGTTACAGTTCTAGAAGTATAACTATTTAGGGCCAACGTATATAACATGTTTCCTGAGTTGCACCTATCTTTAGGATATGCATCTATATATTGATGTTTAGTTATGATTTGATGATATTCATTGAAAGGTGCCAAATGTGTTTCAAAAAGATTGCAAAGTTAGAGTTAATTTGGTGAGGCCGACTTAGTGAAGCATCAGGTCTATTTAGTTTAGACTTGCATGGTTGTAATTATGCTTGCGTGTTTAGTACAACTGACAAGGATGTTATGTAGAGTTGTCTTACAGGTCCCATGATCTCATACTTTGAGATAGATACTTATAGCAAGTCAATTTTCATATGCTAAGTGTGAATGATACGAAAAAGGAGAAAGATGTATAGAGAAGATTATCTAGTTGGTTCATTCATCAAGAGTCTATGTGAAGAAGAAGTTAAAGATTATAATACACTAGAACTGATCAAGACAGCAGGTCTACTCTATAGTTCATCATCAGATATAGTGCATATCTTTTATACAGAAGGTTGTAGCCTTCACCATCAAGCAGTGAGCTTTTGGATAGTGAGTCCACCACCCCTAACAGGGGTATTTGTAAAAGACTCCTAAAAGGGTTGAAATATCTTCTAAAAGGGATTACTATAAACAAGTATAATTCATTATGGGTTCTAATTCCCACTGGGGTTTTTACCATTTGGTTTCCCTGTAGTCAAATTATGTGTTGTGTACTTTGTTATCTAATTATGCATTTACTTTTTTGTATTATGAAGTTAAGGAAGTAAAAGAACTAAAGTTACTGATAACTGATTCACCCCCCCCTCTCAGTTATCCTTTGGGACTATTCTAACAGAAGATATTTCAACCCTGTTAGGAGTTGTACTTTACAATGCAATAAGTATAGTGACTTGGTTAAGGGTCGGACCCTATTAGGAGTCTTTTACAAATAACATTGTTAGGGGTGGTGGACTCACTCTCCAAAAGCTCACTGCTTAATAGTGAAGGCTACAACCTTTTGTATAATATATATGCACTATATCTGATGATGAACTATAGAGTAGACCTTCTATCTTGATTAGTTCCAGTGTATTACAATCTTTCACTTCTTGTTCACATAGACTCTTGATGAATGAACCACATCTGATATTCTGCTCTGTACATCTTCTATCTCTTTTTGTATCATTCACACTTAGTGCATCACAATTGACTTTCTATAAGTATCATCCTCAAAGTATGAGATCATGGGACCTGTAAGACAACTCTTCATAACATCTTTGTCTGCTCTACTAAGCACACAAGCATAATTACAACCGCACAAGTATAAACTTAATAGACGCGATGCTTCACTAAGTCAGACTCACCAAATTAACTCTAACTTTGCAATCTTCTTGAAACACATTTGGTGCCTTTAGATAACTATCATAAACTCATTACTAATCATGAATATACACATGCATATCCTGAAGATAGGCACAACTTAAGAAACATGTTACATACGTCAGCTCTGAACAGATACTCTTCTAGAGTTGTAACTGCCAATAACAGAATTACACAGCTTGACTGAAACATCATATCTGGATCTGTGTGTATGAGCATAAAATAATAAACATGTCAAAAACATGTAGCTAACCACGCAAGTCTTCATGTCATCATTCTAATAAGTACATATAGAATTACTATTGTGTATTATATGTTGTCATCAATGACAAACATACAATCAATCAACTGAACATAATCAAATCTCCAACAAATACTATTAATGCCCTATCTGGACATGATAATACTATCAATGTTGTGGTGGTAAAATAAAAACCTAAAAATGAGACCTCTAATGTTGTTACTAGGGGGAAAGCAACAATAATTACCCTACAAGGAAGTGCCCTAGAACTTTTGGTCCTACACAAGAAAATATTTTGGCTAAACATGCATCTTCTTCAACAATGTCTTATAGTCTAGTGGATCAAATACAAAATACTCCAGCTCAAATTTCCATTTTGGACCTATTAAAACTTTCTCCCAATCATAAATAAATCTTGGAGAAAGCTCTTGTGAAAACTATCATTCCTAAAAATTTGGAAGAAGAAAGGTTTTCATACATGGTGGGTCATCTCATAGAACCTCATTGCTTATAATTTTCAAAGCAAGATGACATGTCTGTAAACCATCCTCAAAATATCCCATTGCATATAGAAGTTTTGATTCAAAAACACAAGGTTAAAAGAGTCCTCATTGATGGAGGATCTGGTTTAAACATTTGTACCTTGAACCTAGTCAAAGCTTTAGAGTTATCTGAGTAATCCATTGATCTCGAGAAAGAAATCACTATAAAATTTTATGATGAGGAGGAAAGATATTCTAAAGGAATGGTATTTTTTCCCATTCAAGTAGGTCCAATCAAGAAAGACACCATTTTTTAAGTCATTGACATGAAATTAACTTATAATATTTTATTGGGAAGGCCATGGATTCATGAAATGCAAGCGATGCCTTTGACCTATCACCAATATATCAAGTTTCAAAACATGGGTGAAGAAATAACTATTGGAGGAGATTCAAATCCCTTTAAATATTGCAATATGGTGAAACCTCTTCATGAGTTATTTATTCCACATAATAGAGAAGGAATTATTCTTAATGTCATCATTGAAGAAAACAAAGAAGAAGGTCCTAATTCAACATTAAATGCTACATCTACTTCAAGTCATAATGAAATTAAGTTACCTACATCAAATAAGGGAAAATATAAAGTTAGTTGTGAAGGTAAAAGTTCTAATAAAAATTCAGTAAAAGTGTCTACACCAAGGGAAGAAACTTTGAGACCTTCTAAGGGTGAAACATAACAAACCAAAAAGGATAACTATCAAAAGATGAGTGAGATGATTCATAAATTTGAAAAACAATGAAAAATAAATTCAAGAGGGGGAAATATTTTGTTTCCTTATTTGATTTACCCACTTCTCCAAAGACACATGGAAACCCTTCAAAATCACATCTACCTGAAAAATACAACTCTCATTTTGTGAGAGGGATTGACCAATCAACCATAGAAAAAAGAAGATAATGAAGTATTACAATGGATTTATAAAGATGAGGATAGTTCAAATGTTCCCGTTGAAAGAGTGCATCATGTAAATATCCAAACTAATCAATATGGAAAGCGATTTTAAATAATGAAACATGGGTTACAAGGGAAGAGGACCCTTGGGAATAAAAAATAAATGCTTGCTAGAACCTATCCAACCTCCTTGGTAGTCAAAGGATAAAATATCAGGAATAGGGTATCAAGAGAAAGGAGTTAGCTCAAGCAATATTCATAATTCTTATGAGCATGTACATATGTTAGAGTCCAAGAGTGAAGATGACTTTGGAGAATATGAATGGGACTCCCTATCTAAATATTCTTGTCATGACAAAGAGGTAGATGTCATTCATACCTATGCTACTATACCTAATGCAAACAATAAAGCCAATATGGATCAAGGGTTTATTTATACACATGTGCCAATTTTTTCTCAAGAATCAAATGTAGGACAAGCATCTAGTGACAACCAATGGATAGGTGAACCATGGGTACCTTTCTGGGGTAGAGATTCAAACATTAGATTTAATCCAAATGTAGTTTTTCCCATAGAAATCCATGAGGATTCTAGTGAAGAGAATTTTGATCCAACTTCTATGGAACACCTCAACAAGCACATGTTATTGAGTTGAGTGATACAATGTATGAACCTTCAAACAAAGTCATGTCCTTGAACCCTACAAATGAAAACTTACCTAATTAGTCCTTAGCCCTTATTCATCCTCAGCTTATTGATTGGGACTTGACCATACCTAATGACTTACTCTATTTTTCCAATGACAATGCTATGACCCAATACCTCAATGCAGCTGAGCCATCTTCAACCAATGAATTCAATCCAAACATGATAATGGAGTCAAGGGTCCAATCTCTTAATCCAAAAGATAAAATAAAATAAAAAGTAAAAAAAATGAAAAGGTCTAGTGGTGAAAAACACCATGTGGCAGTACTAGACCCCAAAAAAGTAAAAATAAAGGATGTTTCCAAAGGTGGCAACCCAACTGTGGCATGTAAGGAAGAGATATTGGATACTTTACTTGAAACATGAAGAAGATATATCTCCTATCCTAATTAAGCCAATAGGAAAGGGCAACATTGACATGGAATTCGAACCTAAATTCATTCATTTAGCAAAATCATTGACTCCAATAGAAAGGAAGGATTTCATCAAATTATTTCAAGAAAAAAAAATCATCTTTGCATGGTCCTATGCAGATATGCCAGGATTGGATCCAAGTTTCATAATGCACCACCTTAATGTGAGGCCTGACGTCAAACCTATGAAGCAAAAGTTGAGAAAAATGCATCCCCATGTGGCTTTATTCATTAAGACAGAATTGGAAAAGTTACTAAAATTGGGCTTCATTAGAGTCATAGCTTATGCAGAATGGATTTCCAATATTGTACCTGTTACTAAACATGATAAATCTATTCGAGTATGCACAAATTTTTGAGATCTTAACCTTGCTTTCCCTAAGGATGATTTTTCATTACCTAGCATTGATGCTATAGTGGATTTGACATCAGGGCATTCCATGTTTTCATTGATAGATGGATTTAGTGCCTACGATCAGATTAGAATTGCACTTCAGTATCAAGAAAAGACCGCTTTCACTTTCTCTTGGGGTTTTTTTTGTTGGAATGTTCTTCCCTTCGGCCTCAAAAATGCTGGAGCAACCTATGAAAGGGCAATGAAAACCATCTTTCATGACATGATGCATACCTTTGTAGAAGATTATGTGGATGATATCTTAGAAAAATCACATAAAATAAAAGACCATCTACCTATCCTAGAAAAGATTTTTACAAGATTGGAGCAATTTGAAGTAAGGTTAAATCCAAAAAAATTTGCATTTTGTGTTCAATCCGGAAAGCTATTGGGATACATTGTTTCAACAAAAGGGATAGAAGTGGATCTGGAAAAATTACAAGCTATCATGGAAATGGAAACACCCAAAAACATTAGTCAAATGAGGTCACTACAAGGAAGACTTCAATCTATTAGAAGGTTGATCTCTCAATTGGCAGAAAAGTGCCACTGTTTTACTTGATTGCTATACAAGGATACTATGTTTTAATGGGATGATGAATATGAACAAGATTTTACCCTATTGAAGACATACTTGGTGAATCCACCTATTTTGATGCCTCCCATCAAAGGAAAACCCTTAATATTATACATTTCAGCAAAGGAGAGATCTTTAGGGGTTTCATCGGCACAAGAGGTAGATGAGGGTAAAGAAAGATCCATCTATTATTTAAGTAGAACCTTGATCAAGTATGAGTTGAATTATAGCTTCATGGAGCAGGCTTGTTTAGCGGTAGTTTTTTCCTCCCAAAAAATATGGCATTACATGTTGATGTACAAGGTTAAGTTGATTGCCAAGATTGACCACTAAAGTATTTGCTTAGAAAAATATCCCTTACAGGAAGAATTGCTAAAAGGGTGATGGTATTAAGTGAATTTGACATTGAGTATGTGGACCATAAATATATCAAGGGAAAAGTCATAGTAGATCAATTGGCTGAAAATCCTTTAGTTTCTTCTCATCGTATTCAGGTAGAATTTCCAGATGCATAGATAGTAAATGTGGAAGAAAAAGCTTGGAAATTATATTTTTATGGATCCTATACAACATGAATTAGGAGTTGGTATTTTATTGATTACACCACAAGGATACACCATTCGTAAGTCCTAAAAAATTTTGTTCCCATGCACCAAAAATATTGTTGAATACGAAGCTTTCGTCATAGGCATTAAAATGGATTTAGAATGGAACGTCACAGAACTGCAAGTATATGGGGATTCACAAATGGTCATCAATCAAATTAATGATGAGTATCAAACTAAGGATGAAAATTTGATGTCGTATAAAAGGATGGTAGATGAATAGAAGAAATATTTTTTCTTAATCACATTTTAACAAATCCTAAGGGATAAAAATAGAGTAGCAGATGCTATGGCTACTTTGGCCTCCTTACTTCAAATGCGTGAGCAGAATGCTAGGTACAAATTCTTGGTGGAATAATTGGTGAAACCTTCTTTTGACCTACCTGAAACTCAAATAATTTGCCTTCTAAATGGACATGACTCACCCTAGTATGGACCCATTTTTACCTATCTAAAAGACCAAGTTTTACCTTTAGACCAAACCTGCACCCAGAAACAACACTTCATATACCAAGCAGCTTGTTACACTATCCTAACTGACACATTATATCAAAAAAGTCTTGACACAACTCTTCTTAGGTGTCTAGAGGATGAGTAATCAAAGATAGATTTATGAGACGTTCACGATGGTATTTTTGGGTCTCATTTCAGTGGGTTAAACCTAGACAAGAAAATCCTTCGCATGGGGTATTTTTGGAAAACCTTAGAAAAGGATGCTTGCCACTTTGTCAAACTATGTTCAAAATGTCAATATCACGGAGGCATGGTTCATGTACCTACAAAAGAGTTACACCCAATCATTACACCATGGCCTTTCTACCAATAGGGATTTTATCTTATTGGGATGTTTTATCCACCTTCATCCAATGGTCACAAATACATTATAACTGTAACAAAATATTTTACAAAATGGGTAGAGGTCATTCCATTGACAACTGCAACGGGTAAATAGATCTCTATGTTTATTCTCAACAACATCATTTGTAGATATGGTATTCCTCATGCCATTATCACGGACAATGAAACACAATTCAAGAATAAAGATGTGGATGGATTATGTGAGACCTTTCATATCACACACCATTCTTCCTCCATTTATTATCCTCAAGTAAATGTACAAGCCAAAGCAACAAATAAGAATATCCTTAAAATATTGAAAAGGTCGGTTGACAAATCAGGAAGAGATTGACACATACAAATAAACTCGATATTACGGGCCTACAGAATAAGAATTTGAACCCCAATGGGGGTAACACCATTCTCTTTGGTTTATGGGGCAGAAGTTGTTCTACCTTTGGAGGTTGAAATCCCATATTTTAGAGTCTCATTGCAAGGATTGATAAATGATGAGGATTATAGGGTTGCAGGCCTTCAAAAATTGGAATTGTTAGAATAATATCAAACACAAGCTTATGAGCACTTGAAAGTATATCAGAACAAAATATAAAGGAACTACAACAAACATATAAAACCTAGATCATTTCAAGTGGGAGACTTAGTGTTGAGAGAAAATCCTAAAAACCAAGCAGAGAGAGAAAATAAAGGAAAATGGGAGGCAAATTGGCTTGGACCTTTTGTGATTACTCCTTTTGGAATAGGGACATACAAGCTATCTGATTGTGAAGGTGATGAGTTGCAAGAACCTATTAACTACATCCATTTAAAGAGGTTTTATACCTAAATAGATGAAAGAGTATAGGTTAAAAGAGTATCAGACTAGAGTGTATCCGATGATTTAAGCATCAATATTTTTACATGAGAAAAGTTCAAAAATCCAAAAACATGAGAAAATTTCAAAATACAAAAAAAAAGAAGATCAATAATTCAAAAACAATGGAAAAAAAAAGCATAAAAGATGAAAATTGAGCATGAAGAAAGAAAAACATTCAAAAGATCACAAAATGGTTGTCTTGGTGAAAGCCTAGCAAATAGGCACCTTGATGATATTAAAAAAAAAGAGAGAAAAAAATAAAAAATCAAAGAAAATTTGAAAAAGAGAAAAGTGCATTGGTGAAAACCTAGGAATAAGTGCCTTGGTAGCAAAAAAAAAGGAAAAAAGAGAAAAAGATTAATAAATTCAAAAGGTGAAAACTTGGAAACTAGGATCTTTTTGATCCCTTAGGTCTTACCTAGTTGCATTTGTACATATTGCCTTTGCATAATCTCATTTGTATATCCTAATTGCATCCATGATTTGTACATAGTCCTAATAATGTCTTTGAGCTACATTATCAAATCATTGTCACATACTAGGTTTCATTTGCCCAAATGTATAGATGGACTCATATTCACTTGGGGGCAAAGCATTGATACAAACAGATTTGATAAGTGCTACTTTTTGGTCACATAAAATGAGAGATTTTCAGAACTTTAGAAGAGAGATACTTTTGAACCTTTGATGGATATCATTGTTTGACCCAAACATTTGATCTTGCAACTTGATCCTTGAACTTCATGACCTTATTATCAGGATTAAAAATTAACAAAACCTAAAAGATCATAATGGATGGAACTCTACTGAAAATCTTGATACAATACAAAACACTTGAAGTTTTTGATGATGTCCAATGAATCATGTTCTTTTTAGCTAATCAATGATGTTTTGACTAGATTGGCGATGATGAAGACATGATATTTTATTAATTTTTGTGTGACTATTTTGAAGAAGATCCACCAACTTATGTAAATTCATCTAAGGACATGGTCATCAAAGAATCATTGAGGACATTCATATAAGGAGGGTAAACCTTTGTTTGTTTATGCAAATTGATACCTTGGATATTAAGATCTTCCATATCTTAATACCAAAATTCAATTGCAACATTGAATCTGATGAAACTAGTGTTCACACTCCCATAGTTGGTTATTCAACTAGTGAGGGTTGTACTAGTTTTTCATGATTTACAAAATTTATGAAAGCGATATTCATATTATCATGATGTGGTTATCCGATAAGTGATGATTGTACTTGCTCCTAGTTCACAAAAATCTCAATGATGAAAATATATCTTCTTTTTCATTTATTTTGCAAAGACAAAAGTGATTGTTAGTTGCATTTCATTCTTAGCTTAATTTCATTTAGGGGATATCCTATGTTCAAGGGGGTTAATTATTCAAAAAGTTGATATCTTTATCTTGGTTCAAATCAATAAAATATGAAGACTTTCTTGTGCATTTATCATTGCATTCATTAAACATTAAATCTTTATTCACATGTTATATATCATTACATCATTATTCATTATTCAAATGTATTAAATATTTTATCATTCATATAGGTGCATATCATTGAAATATTGCATTATCAAAATACAAACAAAAAACAATAACATGCATTCATAAAGATCATTTCATTGCATTTATCATTTAGATTGCATCCATCATACAATTAAAAGCATATAGAAATAGATTTGCATACATATTCATTCATCTAACTATGTCATACATAAGGCATTACATCCATAGCATGTAGCAATAGAAATGCATCATAAACATCATATAGAATCATAACATCAAAGAAAGTCTCATATATCATCATGGAAATCAAAGTGACCAAGTCATCATCATAAAAATGAATCAAATGTCTAACATAATCAAAGATACATCATATCAAAATGGTACATCAAAGTCCTAATCAAATCAATATTTGATATATCTGATACAATACATATGATCCAATGATATATCAAAATCAATCATGACCCGCTACGGGCACCTGGTGAAACTCCTATCCCTGAACCACCTGTACCATCTGGATCTTTGTCTGCTGATCTATTCTGTTTGGTAGGAGGTAACTGACTAGTACTTTCCATATTGGATATCTATGCCATCATGGTCATAAACTACTTCATCATACTTACAACCTGATCAATCCTGCTAGTTACTATAGCCAAACTAGTTTCTAATCCCTGCACATCCTGCTCTAATCTAGTAATGGTACCTGACTGTGGTTGTACCTGTATGTGTGATTTTGGGTATCTACAACTGCAAACACACACACTTCAATGAGTCTTTACATGGTTAGCAGGTTAGAAAACATGAAATTGAAATGCAATAAACAACTACACTAACCAATACTGACCCATTTCCTTCTAGTAGGCAGGAGTATAGAATTTTCTCTTAGGTCATCGCAAAGTCCAGTGACTACACACTATTCTAAATGAAGGATTTTAAATCTAAATGATTAAAACTAGAATGAATATGCAAATGTAAGATTGATCCCAAGCTAATTATATTGATTTGATGACACCAATTTGAAATGTTTTTGTTCTTTTTAAAGTACCAAATTGAAATGTACTCTAGATTATGGTTTTCATGATTGAAATTAAACTAACAATTATTCAATCAAAAAGATATGAAATGCTAAAATGCTTGAAATTTTAAGAAATGAAAATTGCATAATAACATTAGCTAAAAACTGGGATCTTTGTGAAGGAAAAGAGATTCTCTTTTATAAAAAATCTCTCCCAAATCGATGGCCGAGATTAGAGGAAATGAGTGGCTCCGATTCAATTTGAGGAAGCACAATCCATGTGCAAGAAATTAGATTGGTTGAAAGATTAAGTCATTTTGAAAACTTCCAAAATCATTTTCAGTTAACAATTTTGTTTCCAAAATGATAAATAGTGGAGAATCAATTAACTGGGTGGAACTGGATTGTTTCCAATTTGATAATTAGTTAACTTGATTTGATGATGTCATATGCATTTTTAATAATTTAATTGGTTTTGAATGCATATTTTTTTTATTAATTAATTTAATTCAATTTTTTATTTAATTGATAAATTTGTAATTTTATATAATTAATATAGCAGAAATATCAATTAAATAAATAACATAAGATTTATTTGCCAATGTATTGCATTTTTAGGAATTAATTAATTAATAAAGTATGATAATTAATTAGGACCTAGTGTTTAGGTCAGATCAATTTGAATTTGATAAATTAAGGAATTGCATGTTTGATATAGGACTTAGGGTTTATCAAGATTAGGGTTTCTTGATTAATTGATGTGATTGGCGGTCTATGGTTTAGATGACCATTTTTATGTGATTACATTTTCCCCTATTTGAATTGATGTGCGATTAGTGCATTGATTCAAAGACCTATTAGCGAGAAGACCGAGAACAGTTTGATTTGAAGTGATGAAACCATTCTTTTGAAGAAGATGACCAAATTCAAGCTTGATTGGACAAAGATCAATAAAAAGATATAAAAAAAATACTCATTTTGATTTGAAGTGATGAAACTGGACATCTTTCAAGAAATCTTAAACCTTTTGACTGGTTTGAATGAATAAGCAGTTTGATTTGAAGCAATGAAAATTATTACTATTATGAGATTTGACTAGCAAGAAAATTGACTTGATTTGAAGAAATGAAGCCAATTTGATCAATGTATTTGATTTCAATAATTAATAGCTCATATAAGAGTGATCTTTTCTGGTTTCAAGTGTATTCAAAATTGTATAAGATCATTGATTATGTTGTCTTTTATTTAAGATGATCTCAAATTGATTTGATACGATGAAGCTAAGATCCCCAAGTGATGGGGCTTTGATTGAGGATGTGATCACTAGAATGTTGATGTCCTGATCGTGCCCCCTCGGGAGAAAAATTGAAATATGGCTAGGTGACCCAGTGTACAGAAGAAAATTGATTGATTAGACAATTTAGGAAGAAATTGATCTGATTAGAAAGAGGCCGCAAGTGGTTAGGAAAAAAGTTGTACTTGATGAGAGGTATTGTTGACCTATATTGACCAAAAATATGATACATTGATTGACTGGAAGAAAAGCATGAGAGATTTCCATTAGTTGTGCAAGCGGTCATCTACAGTTGACTAAAAAATTCAAACATCAAAATTGAAAAGTAAAATGATTTTAGATTTCAATTTTGATCCTAAAAATATAAGCAAGACAGTCAAATTAGCCAAGGGTGTCATTTTCATGTCAATCAATGAACAAATGACCACTTGGAAAAATGAATATTGACCAATAAGAACCTCAAATCCTTCACATTAGAGAGAGATATCGATATTATGCAGTTTAAACACCAAGTAGACACAGATGTAGATGCAAGACTAACATGAATGCAACCTAAGTTGTAGTCACTGAACCTTTAGCATTGAAATTTTTCATCATCGAGCATTTTTGGAACAACGTATTTGATACAATCCTTACTGGTGCCATTGTGACCATAATAATATGAATATGACTTTCATCGTATAAGATATGAGAAACCAACATAAATATTGAGGCTCAAAAGCTGATATGACCTGAACATTGTTTCTAGTTGATGTTGCAAGGGTACACCTGTATCGATGCATAAAGCTAAGATAACCATGAGTGCAATCTTGTGTAAACAAGTAGAGCAATAACAATCAAGGAGGCAGTTTCAACCTCACCTTGGCATGCAAGTAAACAAGATTGAGGGATGTGAGGCTTTTTTGCCTTAATTTAGGAGCTCTTATCATATAAAACCTATTTATTTGACATTCCTAGATCATCAGGACCACACCAAAAAGTAGTAGAAAAAGTAAATATTAATGAAAACCAATGAGAACATACAACATACAAAGAGAATTTCAGCATACTTTAGCCAATTTCAAATTTTTCAGATGTGTATATGTAGGAGGTGTTGAGGCACATCATTGTACTTGTGAGTGCAATATGTTTGAGTGTTATCGATTTATTATTTACGTTTTTGATATCCAATGTGTGTTAAGAAACATAGATGTGTCTAAAGAGAGTGTTAAGAAACACTTTTGATTAGTGTGTTAAGAAACACTTGTTTCGTCAAAAGAGAGATGTCCTTTCGAAATGATAATATTACTGACTCCTATGTAAGCCAAAGATGCAATCAAATTGGGGACCCATGCCCCTAGTAGCAAAAGATGATGACTAAATTGAATCATACTACAAGGAAAAAGCTGATTTGATTTCCCCCAGGTTATGACTCTGGATCGGTTTCAAGCCAGGAGGGTTCTCATAAGAACCAGAGTGTCACGAAAGTGACTAAAAGGTATGTAAAAACTGAAGCAAAGGGTTGATGCCAAGACTAAGCATTGATAGATGGAGATTTGAGTACAAGAGGCACATGTTTACTAGGATTTCACCTACTTGGAAGAGATTCTATTTTTGCTACCATGGTGCCTGTTTACCAGGTTTTCACCAAGGTAGTTTTTCTTCTTTTTCAATTTTTTTTGTACTTTGCATTTTTTTATTTTTTTGGTTTTTCTCTTTTTTCTCTTTTTCTCTCTTTTTTTTTTATTGCTGCATCCAAACACCTATTGCTAGGTTTTCACCAAGATCATCATTTTTTTTTGGACTTTTTTCAATTTTTAGATTTTTTTTAGGATCATAAGTATGTACATGTTGTTGGTCAGCAAGAATGTTTAGGTGTAGAAATTCTTCAGATGGAGAGTGTTGATGGGCTCCCAAAGTGTTTCTCCTTCAGGTATGGAGAGTCAATAGGCTCCAGAGCTGAATGTTGTAGTGATGATATAAGGACCCAGCCAGTTGGGTTCAAATTTTCCCTTCTACTCTTTATGTGACTAATTGCATGGATTTTCTCTCAACATAAGGTCGCCCACCTAAATTTCTCTAGGTCAAACTTTCTTGTTGTGTCCTCTTGACATTCTTTTCTGATAAGCTCTGAGGTGATTAAATGCCACTTTCCAACGTTCATCCAACAACTCTAGTTCTTAAAGTCTCAAAACTCTATAAGCCCGTGCAAAGAAACCCTAAGAGATGGGATTTCTACCTCTAGGGGTAAGACTTCTTTTGCTCCATATACTAGTGCAAATGGGGTTTCCCCTGTAGGTGTTCCAATGCTTTTTCTGTAAGCCCATAATGCAGGATTGATCTGCAAGTGCCAATTCCTTCCAAAATTGTTAACCATACAATGCAAGATTTTCAGAAATTTTTTATTTGAGGCCTCATCCTGTCCATTACTTTATGGGTAATAGATGGAAGAACAGTTTTGTGTGATTTTGAACTTTGCACACAACTCATGCATGGTTTTTTTCTTAAATTTTCCTCCATTGTCATTGATGATGGAGGAAGGTATGCCATAGAGACAAATGATGTAGTTTACAATGAACAATGAGATTTGTTGTCCTATCACTTTAATTAGTGGGACTGCTTCAATCCACTTGGTGAAATACTCATTAATTGTAATAATGAACTTGTGTCTAATAGAAAATGAGGGGTGAATTTTCCTAATTAGATCAAATGCACAATGTTGAAAGGGCCAATGTGTGACAAAGGGAATGAGCTCCCTTGTTGGAGCATGGATAAGGTTTCCATGCAGTTGGCATTTCTTACAAGATTTTGCATACCTGATAACTTCTATCTCCATATCTGGCCAATAATACCCTGCTCTAAGCATTTTTTGGGTGGGACTCAGACCGTTAGAATGATAACCACAAATTGCTTCATGGACTTTAGACAATGCATGTTTGGACTCTTCTTTTTCTAGACACCAAAAAAAAGTACTGTGATATCCTTTCCTATTCAAATCATTGCCCACGAGAACATACCGTGAGGCATTTTGGATGAGGTTTTGTTTTTCATTTCTAGTTAGTCCTTCAAGAATGACCTGATGGTGTTTGTAAGAATAGACATGGTTATAATGAGAGGATTCTTGTTTAATGACTAAACAAACCATTTGGGATTTGTGTGAGTTGTAGTAAGGGAAATGGATTTCTTCCACTAGGAACTCATAGCATAAATATTCATCTTGTTGTTGTGAGGAAGCTAGTGTATCCATTACATCTATAGCTCTATTCTATATCCTTAGCACTTGTTGAAATGTGATAAAAGTGAAATATTTCTTAAAATCATTGACCATTCATTTATAAGGCATGAGTTTGTCATCCTTAGTATGGTATACATCATTGATTTGGTTGATTACAAGTTGAGAGTCACCATGGACATGTAACTCAAAAAAATTCCATTCAAGAGCTAGTTTGATTCCATTTACCAGTGCTTCATATTCTACTATATTGTTTGTATAAGGAAAGAGGAGCTTGAATGCCTTTGGAATGTAATAGTTTTGAGGAGACTAAAATAAAATCCCTGCTCCTAAACCTTGTTGCATGAAGGAGACATCAAAGAACATTTTCCAGGATCTGTGAGTGACGTGAAAAATGGATCCATCTGGGAAATCAACATTGATTGGTTCATTTCCCTACAATGGAGCATCAACAAGTTGATCTACAATTTATTTCCCTTTGATTCCTTTATGCTCAATATACTCTATGTCAAATTCACTAAGAAGCATAACCGATTTAGCCAATCTTCCAGTGAGGGTAGTGTTAGGGATTTTTCTTGCAAGTATCTTTCAAAACTAGTAATGAATGTTTTTCTCTTATATATTTCCAATAATATATATGAAAGAAAATCCTAATTGATGAGGATTGGATATGATCCTCCTTCTTTTTTTAGATTCACTGGTTCAGGAAGGTATTACCTTTAAATGATTACTGATTTTATAGTACTTTATAGTGGATTATGCCTTCTTACTAACTTGTTGAATGCATTTTACTATATCAATAAGTAGATAACTATGAAAATGACTATGACTAATCTAATACAGAGCTTAATAATCCAAACTAGTATTTTGACAACAAAAAATAGTAATGCAATAAGGATTCTCATCCTTCTTCCTTTTATAGTTCTTATGAACTTAGGATGGACAACCTATTTGATTCTCTCTTAAAGGAATCAGAAGACTTGAATTGTATACTCTGTGAGTACAATTTCTTATGAATTTATGCTCTTTTATAAGTGTAATGTAATTTAATGGTTGTTCTTAAATGTTGGATGATTGAACAATTACTTGCAAAACTATAAACCAATGTCTGATCCTATGGGCTGCAGAGTCAAACTTGAATACAAATCCACAATTAGGTGACTAATGAAAATAATTGCAACCTAGATAGCATGCCTTACAAACTATCCACTCACTCCTATATATTTTTTCATCAGATCTTAAACATCAATCTTCAGCTTCCTGGAATCATATGAAAGAATTATTCCTTCCTTGAAGGACCTCACAAATGATTGCACAACTACCTTGTAGTTGATGTATTTAGATGCCTTACAAATAAACACATAAATGCTTGTATAGAAATGAAAGAGACAACACAAGATATAAAATAGAGATTGCAATGTATTTTATTAATGTCAAACTACTTCAAAATACATACAATAGACAAAAGGTACAGAGGCTCAAACAAAATTGTAGTAGTCTGCCTTGTAATTCTATTCCATCATCCTTCAAAAATTTTACAATATGATCTTTTTATAGACTTAAACCATCTTGGAATCCTTAACAGGTAAGGATTCTACAAGCTTCGGATGGTATTAAGACCTAACCCTAAAATATAGAAAAGATAAAAGATAGAAAAGAACCAAATGGTGGATAGACAAAAATGAAGAATGAGATCTGATTTGTTCTTTGTCTTCTTGTGATCTTTGGTCCCTTTGTCTATATATGTTCAAGATAGCATCTGATATTTTCCATGAGACCTATTGACCGCCATTACAGGCTAATTTACACTAGCCTTCATGATAGATAACCTTCCTATGCTGCAAGAGAAGGTACCACATGTCCTCCTATTTTCATCCATTATGTCCAAGTGAATAGTGAAAGGCTTTCTCTTCTTGGGATTTGTTAATATATCCCATGATGTAACATCTTCTTGTTTTGGCCATTCAAAGCTCTATATGTTTTCCAACTGGGTCGTCTATCTCTCCCACCTAGCATCTATAATTCTCTTGACATCTGTGATGAACTTATTAAAATTTGTTTCTTCTTTAAATGCTTCATCTATAATTTTGTTGTATCTTTCCATATCTGATTCTCCTTTGTCAGAAACATAAACCTATTTTCTAGGTAAAATAGTGTCAAATTCTAAGCCCCATGCCCCTAGTGGCTTTATTTGATTGTCCTCTAATCTGATTGGAGGCATAAATCTATTGTAACTAGGCCCAAACATATTTAACCTTGCCTCTATCTGATTAGCCTTTCCTTTGAAAAAGGACAAAGTGGCTCCTATCTGTTCTATCTCAACCCCAACTTGGGTTACCACCTCTATTAGGTCTGATGTATTTGGTTGCAAAGATGCCAAACTTTAAAACAATCCTAGTCTCCCTGACCATATAGCATAATATGGGTTCAAAATTGAGACAAAATTGTTAACCTCTACTTGCAGGCCTGACAATTTTCCATAAGCTCCATAAAATATATCAATCTTACCCTTTATTATATTTACCATATGCTGAAAAATTTTAGTTAATGCACCTAAAACAACTTAATTGTGCTCACCAGTACCTTGCCCTATTTCTACTGTAACATGCTTTGTTTCCTTTGTTTGTATCTCTGCATATTTTACCTTTTGTGCTCTGCAGGGGAAACTTCAGGAATATCAATCAGTTTTTGTGTTAGCTTTACAATCAGCTTCTCTTGTTCCTTAATCTTGATCAGACCCAACTCCCTATCCTTCACTATATCACTAGTTTCACTAGTCAATTTTTTAAATCTCTCAGACATTTGGGTAGCCTTGGCTACATTTAACTGTGCAAAATGGGTGAGCACTTGGCAAATCTCCAAGTCTACTATATTTTGGACAAACCAAATAATCTTGTCCCCTTCCATCTTCTCTTGTATGTTCATCAATGAAGGCTTTTGATCTTTTGGGGATAGGCTCCACATTGCTAAGGCTTGGGACTTTGGATTGTATCCAAATCCTCTGATCATCTCTCCAACCTGTATTTCTGATGATAACTTGACATCAAGTTGTTTCCTTATTTGATATATGATTAAGGCAGAAGGTAAATCCCATCTTTCTACCAATAACATCCCACTGGACTTTACCAGTTGCCTTGCTTCTTCTGGTGTAATTTGTTCTGAATCAAGATCATAATCCTGCAATACTTGCAAAGCATCACTGGTCACTGGATCACCACTTGCCAACTACAAATATGCACCTACTTTATTTTGTTTGTTCCAAATGAGAAATTATTTGAACACTTTGGTTTTGATAAAATTTTCATCGTTTAAAAATTTCTCCTGGTGTAGCAATCTATCATCAATACATGTCATAAGATGTAACTCTATCTCCTCTTCATCATCTTTTTGCAGCTTCTTTCTTGCTCTTATCTGTTTCCTTAGCTGATGGTCATAGGCTCTATTACCAGTAATAAGAGCACAAATTCTATCTTTTCTCTTCTCATTTTTCTGTGATGGATCCCCTACTTTTATTTTTTGTTTCTTTGGTGTGGGCTCATCAGTGTCCTCAGTCTTTGGGACCTCTATTAGGTCAATTATATTCTCTCCCCCAGCTACCTGTTCTTCAACAAATGCCTAATTTACTGGAGGGGAGCTAGGAACAAAATACTCCTCATCACTATCCTCATCATACTCTGATGATGAATTCCCTTTATGGCCCTTTTCTAGTACTACAAGTGCATCTTCAAGTTGATTACACAAATGAGTATGGAACTCAACCATGGCATCAAGTATTTTCAAGTATGGAAAGTCTGGGAAGAAACCCCCAAAAGAGATTCCTTTTCTCTTCACTTGCCTCTCCAAGTCCATTAATTTAGTAAAAATTTTAGCCCTTAGATTAACCTCCTCATCCTCTAGTATATTCCTTATGAGGTCTTCTTCCATACATTCCTCATGATATTTTGTGTAAGGAATGGTGGGTTTCAAGAGCTTCTTGGCACTTAGTATAAAGCCTTCTATGTCAATGTATCTATAGAGGGCGTCATTCATTCTATAGTGTCTCATCCAATTATTTACTAGATCAATTTCCCTTTTACCAATTGTAAAGTTATAAATTCTGAACTATCTAGGGGTGAATTTCTCCTTCCTATGAGGAGCCAGGTGCTCCCTGTCTATTATAATCAACTATCTAATAAATTATATTGCTGCAACCCTAGGTGGCACATGGAATGGTATAACATGGGGTGGGTAAGTACAACCATACACCCTGATTAAAGTAAAATTCTTCTTATAATAGAAGTCTCCCCAGTTGTGGTCTCCTGGCAACTTATCAACATATTGGCACAACTTGAGTAGTTGTAGTACATTCACTGGTAGCCTTATTTTTTCTGCACGTAGACATTTAAGTGTTGGATATACTATCCAATTCTCAAAATCATAGAATCCATGTTTTATGGAAGTGTAGTTCCACACTATCAACCAAAACTGAATGGGGTTGGCCTGATTCTGATGAAACCTCTGAGGCTTCAAATACTAAAAATTCATGGTAGGAAAGTTGTAGTACAAAATTAAATGCATTAAAATGGAATAATGCATGAATTTGGGGTTGTTTTCCTTGTTTTGGATATCAATAAATCCCTTATTCATTTTATTAATTATATACTAAATATAATCATAATTGGTATTGGTATGAGGAATCTGCATATCTAGGACCACCATAAGGATGTATGAGGTTATTCTCTCGGGTCCTCTGTCCTTTCCCAATACTTTACACAATGCATATGAAATGTACTTCATATACAAGTTTAGGTCCTTGTAGTAGTAGGGAGTAGTCCCTGGGATAGGTGCAATCTAATTCTTCATTCTTCTTGGTACATGATACTCCTAGATCAATTTGGATGCAATGCCAGACTCTCTGGTATACCTATTCTCTAAACTCTTCAAAATTATCTCTATGGCCATTGGATGATATACATTGAATGCTTTTATGAATGTGTTCCTATC
This sequence comes from Thuja plicata, assembly GCA_018584345.1. NCBI lineage: Eukaryota > Viridiplantae > Streptophyta > Pinopsida > Cupressales > Cupressaceae > Thuja > Thuja plicata. The sequence continues at coordinate 8,654,256 of MU226606.1, forward strand.
TAGGGTTACTACAACTTTCCCATCATCCCTTTTTATAGTCTTGGTTAGGGCATCATACCTACTAGTCATTTCTAAGATGAAATCAACATCTATAAAGATGTCAGGGACTATTAATTTAGCTATTCCATAGGTCCATGGGTTTGAAATTGGCACAACTTCATCACTATTATTATAAAAGTAATTGAAAAGGGAATAATTAGAAGAGCCTATAATTTTAGCATCCCTAATATATTGTAAATCATCCATGAGAGTATCATCATTTATCATTCTTCATTGACTGGATCCTAGAAACAAAGTGATGAATTCATCCGAGTAGTTCTGCTTCCCTTTCATGTCATCATCAACATCACCACTTCTTCCACTGGTAGAAGCTACACTCATTGCCTGGCTCATCTTTTCCACTTATTATGTTCCAATTTATCTCACCGATATTGAGGCAAATCTATTCTCGAGATCACTCAATTCCATTTATCAATCACTCAATTTGTTCTAGAGCACTGATAACCACTTGAATTCCTCAAATTCTAGACTGAAAACTAGCTTGTTTCACTTTGCTAATTAAGGAAGCTTTGTTTTCTACACACACTGATAACTTAGCAAATTCTTACTCTGAAACAATAAAATCTTGGTAAGAAGCAATAATTAATAGTAACCCCTATTTATCTCAGAATAATCAATGCATAATTCACATAGTTGCAATTCCATCACTTCTAGCTTCAATTCCTATTGCTATGAAATCAATTTTTGTTCTAGACTTAGCCTCTGAAAGTGATAGGAAATCAAATATGAATGAGTGCTTTCTGATAAAATCCCATATTATATTCAAACTAGATCCAATTTTGATCTAATTGGCTATCTCTCATACAACTCAGCTACCCTTTAACACACTTGTCATAAATCTCTAAAATTCCATTGGCTGGCAACTGTACATCCTGGCATCGAAGAAAAGTCTTTACTTCAACTCTGGGTCTTCTTCTAGCAAAATCACGATGGTGTAATCTCTTTGTCACTGAATTTTTACTTTAACTATGATTTCATAGCGAGACTTAGTGACAGCCACACAATCAATCTCTAGTTCAATGGTTATCTCCTTGTCGCTATATGAAATCTCTTAACCCATATTCTTTCGGAGACATCGTCACTGAGCTTCTAATCAACTAATCTTTAACCTTGGTTTACTCAAGAGACTTGATGAATGTGTAATCTCCTTGTCGTCGAGTAAATATTTTGACTCATAGTTTATTTGGAGACAACGCGACTAAAGCTTTATCTCTTAATCACTGAATAATTTTACGTTTATTATTTTCATCTAGAGATAACCTGACTACCATTGATCTCCTTTTATCTGCATCTAATGGTCTGCACTGAGTCTCCAGATCTTCAAAGAAAACCCTAATTTTTCATGAGACTTCACGACTTCTATCTCCAAGTCACCATATGTACTCTTCATTTTAAACTTTTATTAGAGACTACGTGACTGATAAACACGTGTCCCAACTATCCCTCTGTCTCCTAATCATTAGATCACTTTCAAATTTTCAAACTTTTAATGCAACCTCGCGACTGCCATTGGATCTCCTTTCATCTAATGGTTGTTGCCAAGTCTCATGAATTTTAACTCAACTCTTGATTTCTTTCACGACCCAACGACAACACTAATACTAAAACTGGCATTTAACCTGGGTTTATTCAGGAGACTTCACGACTGTGGAAACTCAGTGTTGCTAGATGATTTTCAAACTGCAAAGTTTATCATGAGACATCTTGACCACCGTTGGATCTGACTTAAGATGGATGGTTGTCACAAATCTCATGACATCTAAGGTATATTCTTTTCCATTAGGAGATAACGTGACAAAGGCTTTTCACTAAGTATCTAAACATAATGAAATATTCTCTTGGCTTTACGTGACTAAGCGACTAACTTAAAAGATCATGATTTAATCTCGAACTTAAGTTACAAAAAAGTAACTTGAAAATAGAAACATGACTGATAATTTGGGGATTTTTGCATTTTCAAACAAAAACAAACCTAGGAATTAGGTTTTTAGATATTTTTTACTAGTTTTATTTCTAAAATCATCATTTGCAAGGATATTTAAATAATTTCCAACAAGAATTTCAACTCTTGAGCATAGAAATGACTGGGAACTTCAAAATTTTATTGGGTAGACTACAAACTAGAAATACAACCAACAGTGGCTCTATCTGAGGATGTGTAAATGCAATTTTATATCAAGAACCATAGAATCTCACTTCAAAAGACACTAACCTATTGCAAAAAGAAACACACGACTGAAAGAAACACAATTTATTTACATATAATACAGAGATATTTATTGTGCATAAAATTGTAATTTTCAACTGAAGAATGGCTTCAAGAACTTCCCATGCACTGGAAATTCATATTCCTCTTCATTCATGTTCTTCAAGATATAGGAATCTTTACCAAAACTCTAAGAAGCAATAAAGGGACCAAGCCATAAAGATTCAAAATTTTTATGCTTACCTTTATCCTCTTCTCTCACATTCCATTGGAGTACAAGGTCACCTGGTATAAATTTTCTAAAACCTACTCTTTTGTCAAAAAGATACTTCATTTTTTGTTGCATTTTTATGTTCTCCTTCTGACCCTCTCTTCTGATTTCATCAAGTTCATCTAGTTGCATTATTTTGTCTTTCATTGGATCAGACATTTCTAGCTCTTCTTCTTGCATAAACTTGTATACAGGTAATAGATTTTTGATAGGTATCCTAGACTATAGACCATGCACAGGTTCAAATGGTGACTTACCAGTGGCTTTATTTACTGTTATCCTATCAACCCATAGAGCTAATTTCAACTTTGTATGCCAAGCCCTTTTGTTCTTTTCCAAGGTCTTCTTTAAAATCTTCAGAATGCTCTTATTGTTGGATTCTACCTGGACATTAGCCTGAGGATGATATGGGGATGAATAAGACATTATAATCCTATATTCATTGCATAAATCCTTGATCTCATCTAATCTGAAACACATATCATTATCCATAACTAGCTTGGCAGGGACACCAAATCTAGTTAAAATATTTTCCCGTAAAAACTTAGTAACTACTTTGCGTGTTTCTTTTTAGTGGGAATAGCTTCAATCCACTTTGTAAAATAGTCAGTGGAAACAAGTATCCAATTGTGTCCTCCACTATATTTTTCTAAAATTCTCCAATAAAATCAATACCCCACATTACAAAAGGTGCTTCAACACTCACAAGGTTTAACAACAGGGTACCTAAGAAGTTCAGTTTATTTGAGAACCTCTGGCAAGGCTCACATTTCCTGATAAATTCATGAGTGTCTTTAAATATATTGGGCCAATAATATCTATCCCTCAAAATCTTATGGGAAGTGGTTTTAGTAGAAAAATGCCCACCACATATTCCAGCATGCATTTCATTTAGTACCTTTTCAGCTTGATTTTTTTCTAAACATAAAGTAGTACACTATTTTTGTCTCTCCAGTACAGGTCTCCCTAAATTAAGGTGTACTTATGAGCTTGTAACTTAAGACTCTACTTTTGATTATCTGACATGATTTTAGGACACTTGGCATTTTTAAGGTAATACATGATATCAACATAAAATGGTTGTCTTTCAATACTGGTTATTGTTGAGTCTTGTATCACTACATTATTTACTTGTACCGAGTCTAGATTTTATTCAGTCATTAGTTTTTCTAAACCTTGTCCTCTAACCAATTTAGTAATACTAATTTCTAGGTTAAATTATTGAATTCTGTTAATCCATTTACATCTCTTACTAGTCACTTCTGATTGAGTAAGAATATCCTTCATTGTTGAGTGAGGAACATATGCAAGAACTTTGGCACAAACTAAGTAAGGTCTGAATGATTTAACAAATTTCACCAATGAATATGCCTACTTCTCCATCATTTCATAGTTCAATTTTTCTGCTTAGAGAGATTTGATAAATAATGCAAATTGATGTTCAAATCCCTCTTCATCCTTATGTTGTAAAACAATAGCAATAGTATGAAAAGATGCAAATGAGAACAAAGAAAAGAGCTTAGTGTAATCTAGAGATTTTAAAATAGGGGCATCTTGTACTAATTTTTTGATTTTCTCAAATGCTAACTAAGCCTCTTCATTCCATTGGAACTTTGCATCGTTCTTTAATAACTTAATGATTGGCTTGACAATTTCATCAAAATTTGTTATGAATCTTTGGAAAAAATTGATCTTTACATGGAAAGATTGCACACCTTTTATATTCTTTGGAGCAATGACCTTTTGAATAACTTCTATTCTCTCAAGGTCTATCCTTACTCCATCTTTGGACACTATATGTCCCAATAAATTTCCTTCAATGACTGCAAAATGACATTTTCTAGGATTTAGTGAAACACCATATTCTAAAGCCTTGTTAAAACAAATTTCTAGATACTCACAGTGATCTCCTTCTTTCTTATAAAATGCAATCAAATCATCTTGGTAAATAACCATGAATAGATACATAAGATCTTTAAATGCTACATCAATGGCTCTCTGAAAAGTTTCTCCTGCATTTATTAGTCCAAGGGGCATTCTGACATATACATAAGTCCCCCATGGAGTAGTAAATGCAGTCTTAAATTGCTCTAAATCTTTTACAAGTACCTATTTTTAGCATTAGAAGCCATCCATCATTGATAAAAGCTCACAACCAGTAACCTTATGCAAGATTGCTTCCATGTTTGGTAAAGAATAATTATCTTTTAAGGATGCTATGTTTAGATTTCTCAAATCTACACACAATATTATGTCACCATTATTTTTTCTTACTGTTACTAGGTTTGAAACCCAAGTTGAATGTCTAATAGGCTGGATAATTCTAGCATCCTTTAATTTCATCAACTCCTATTGCATCTTGGGAGCCAACAGTGGATTAATGAGTCTTTGTTTTTGTCTGAATGGTTTTATATATGTTTTGAGTGGGATTTCATGTTGGAAAAGACCCTCTTTATAAGCTTTTAAATCTTCATATGACCATGCAAACAAATGCTTATGTTTTCTCAATAATCTTATCAAATTGGTTCTAACATGGGAATCCAATTCTTTTCCAATATAAACTACTTGGGGAGTGGTCTCTGACCCCAAATTTATCTCCTCTAAATCCTCAATCTTGGAATTGCTTATTCTTGATGTATGTTCATTTTGATCAGTAAACAATGCCTCTAGTTCTACCAATCCCTTAGGAATCTGGTTAGAACTAAGTTGGACAACCTCATCCCCCAGTATACAATCCTTACCATCAATGACCTCAAGAAAATTATTGCAATCTATGTGCTAGTCTTCTTAATGATCAAGGCATTAAAGAAATCTAAGGATATATTGGTCATCCTCAAATACTTTCTAGTTGTAAATATTGTCAGGGACAACTGGTTTTCTTTTAATCTCAACAATTGATACCTCATTTAAGTTCAAGTCATCAGTTTTCAAAGCAACAGTAGCTAAGAAATATGCCATAATGTTTCTAGACCTTTCTATACAATTTATATTGAAGGCATTAAAAATTTCTATTTTATCCCAAATACCAAATCTGTACATTTTTTATCTGTCATTCTTTATAGCATATTTGGACCTTACTTGTGCTACCACTAACTCTTAGTCACCATAAACTTTTAAAAATTTTATACCATGTTTAGCAGCAATGTCTAGCCCTAGACACAAATCTTCATATTCTGTTGTATTATTTGTACACTAAAAAGATAGCAGAAAAGGATATTTGAATGTGGTACCTGATGGAGATATAAATAGAACTCTAGCTCCTAATCCCTCTTTTGAATAGGTTCCATCAAAATAAATTTTCCACAAACCATCACTCTATGTAGTCAACTCTTCCACCAAAGGATAAACATTTCCACATTGGTGAGTACTCCTTTTGATTCTAAAATTTTCCATGTCAATATCAATACAATAATTAATATTTGTATCCTCATGCACTTCTATAATATAAGGTGTTCTTCCCTCTCTAGACACCTTTACATTATTTTCAGCTATATTGAAAGTGGCATAGGACAAGTCACACTGAATACTGTCCCCATTGAAGCACTCCATTTTCTAGACAACAACATGCTATAATGTGGTGGTATATCAACCACCAATACACTCATAGTCAACATTGTATCTGGGTATATGGCTAATTTGTAAGGTAGGGCTTCAATGGTTCCAACAACAAGGATTTCTCTTGAGTCCATTTCTTGACACCTCCCATGAGGAGTATCTACTTGCAAACCCATTGATCTCATGATTTCTGTAGGCATGACTGTATTAGATGCTTCTGAGTCGATCATACAATTTTTGAGCATCTTTCCATTTATTACCAATGTCAAGAAAAAGGGATCAACAACCCCTGCAGAAGTATTTGTGTTTAATTAAATCTGAGGGATCTCAAAAATCATCCCCCCGGGATCCTTTCCCTTATTGTTGAGATTCTTTTCAATATGTTCTATTTTCTAAGGTTTTACTGGTGATACATTGTTCAACACTAAAAGAAATTTATCTTTGTGTTCTTTTATTCTCATCATCTCTAGGAATGGGCCCATCACAATCATATGAGATAAACATTGTCCCATATCTACTAGAGTATACTTTACATCAAAGGTTTTAGGCTTTTCTATAATAATATTATTCTCTTCTACTTGAATATTTACAACAAGTTCTTCCCTTTTAGATTTCTTATTTTCTACTTTAGGGGAGGAAGAACTTGCTTCTGGCTCTTTAGCCTTTTCTACATGTACATATTTTGGTTCATTGGCTTTGTTCACTATCTTGACCTTAGGTTTGTTTGAATTTTCCCTAGGTCCATCCTTTTTAGATACATATTTGGCATCTGTTTTATTTTCTTTTATGAAGATGCCTGATGGTTGACTACCAACATTACCCACAACTCTGTTCCTTAGGTGATAGTTGTTTCTGGTTTTGTTCACCAGATCAACAGTGATTCTGGATTTTTCTTCATCAGAGGATCTTCTCACTCCTGAGGGTTCCTGACTATTTTGGGAAAAACACCTTATGTGATCAACCCTATCTTCCTCTTCACTATCAGATAAGAGTTGTTGCTGATGAACTTCTATTCTACCTTACGAGCCATATATATCATGATTTTCAATCTCCTCATCAGAATCCATATCATGATATGAATAAGAATTATTTATAATATAATCACATAACTCATTTTCATCCTTTTCTTGCTCTTTATTTGTTTTTATATCTAAAGAAACAATGCAAAAATTAGGATTGTGCGATGCCTCGCAGGCTTCACACCAAAATTCATCATTACACATGTGAATAGTATTTTTATGTAGGGGATCAGGGGTCTTATTCTCAAGTTTGTCTTTTGTTAATGGAGCAATAGGCTTACCATCCTTGAATTGGGTACCATAGGGGTAATTATGCATCCTATTTTTTGGGTTATCATTGTTATTATAGGATGTTTTGTTATTTTTTGGAGCCTTCTACTCTCTATATTCAGGTTCCTTTTGATTAATCCTACTAAAGTGTGGATCCTCTCTTTTACCCAATTTTACTAATATCCTCCTATTCATCTCTATATTCACAATTGTTTTGTAGGCTTCTGTTAAAGTTCTTGGATTCTTATATCTAAGTGCATATCCCATTTTTGAAGCAAAAGCATTGAGATAGGTAGCAAGACACACCTTTTGATCCAACTTCATTTTTGAAACAACTTATGCATAGCTATCACTAGAATCTTGTATTGAAATCAATTACTTATTCATTTGATTTCTTTCTTATATTGTTAAATTCATTGAGCAAAAATCCCTCATTACTCTTATCACCATATTGATCCTTGAATACATCAATCAATTCATCCATTGTTCCTACAGAACCATGAGATAGACTACTAAACCATTCCCTAGCATCTTCTACTAGAGATTGTACAAATAATTTCATAAGGACATCTTCATGATTGATATTTAAATCATATATAACATCAAAAAAAATTCTTAAATGCTCCTCACAAGTTACAACATTATTTCCTAAAAAATTTGGAAGTTTTTCTCCCATGTTTTCTGGTATTACATTAGAGTCTCCCTTCAAATTTGTCAGTATCTTTTGGAACAAACAATTTTCTATGGTATTTGAAATAAGAAGCCTTATTTCTTGATTTTGTAGCATTCACTGTATCAGAAAAAGCGATTGTGGTAGATTGAAAGAAATCAATTTTTCTCTTTATTTCTATAGTAGCAGTTTTTGCTTCAACTTTCTCCAGCATCTTGGCCATAGTTTCTTATTCTTTTTTAATCTTTTCAAGGTCAATGTATAGCTTATACATTTTCTTAGTCATGTTCTTGTGAGCTTTTGGCTCCTCAACTTCATTTTTTGTAACTTTATCTTTCCCTTTATCTTTGAAGTTTTGAGGACCTAAACCTTTGTGGGTATCTGGAGTTTCCTGGTCTCTGCAAGACCTCTCAATATTTTTTGCAGCTTGACATATTATAGATATTCTCCTATACTTGTCAAAATCCTTCTTCTCATGCTTTTTATTTTTATGCTCCTTTTCACTTTTAATTTTCTGAATAAGGGCTAGTTATCTTATGATGATTCTTTCTTCCTTTGCAAGCTCATCACAAGGAACCTCAGAGTCTAAGCTAATTATGTCAGTTCCTTCTCTCTCACTAAAAGTAATAGTGACTGCATAAGTTTCTAGTCCAACGTCTGGGGCATTTTCATATTCTAAGGTATTCCCCTCATGACTAGACTAATTAGTATCCTTCCTTCTAGTGTTGTGTTCTTCATGTCTTGGAGTAGAATTACTAATATTTTTTTGGTTCCTCTTCTATCTCCAAGACAACTTAGTTTTTGAAGTATTAGGGATCCCACTATCCAATTCAATTTCTAGATTTTCTCTCATTCTTGACATAGTATTCATATTAGTAAAATTGTTTTACTTTTGCACTGATTAACATATATTTTCTTTAGAGTCGCCACCCAACCACAAGCTTGGGAAATATGAATACTACTAGAATGACCTAAACTGGAAAAACTCAACTGTAACTTATAAATCAACTTTCAACGAGAGATTATGGATTAGTACTTTGATTCCCTAGTAGAGTCACCAATTTGTTAGGGATTTTTCTTGCAAGTATCTTTTAAAACTAGTAATTAATTCTTTTCTCTTATATATTTCAAATAATCTATATGCAAGAAAAGCCTAATTGATGAGGATTGGATATGATCCTCCTTCTTATTTGAGATCCACTAGCTCAGGAAGGTATTAACTATAAATGATTACTAATTTTGCAGTACTTTATAGTGGATTATGTCTTCTCACTAACTTGTTGAATGCATTTTACTGTATCAATAAGTAGATAACTATGCAAATTACTATGAATAATATGATACAGAGCTTAATAATCCAAACTAGTATTTTGACAACATCAAATAGAAATGCAATAAGGATTCACATCCTTCTTCCTTTTATTTTTCTTATGAACTTAGGAGGGAGAACCTATTTGATTCTCTCTTAAAGGAATTAGAAGACTTGAATTGTATACTTTGTGAATACAATTGCTTATGAATGTATGCTCTTTTATAAGTGTAATGTAATTGAATGATTGTTCTTAAATGCTGGATGATTGAAAAATTACTTACAAAACTATAAACCAATGCCTGATCCTATGGGCTACAGAGTCAAACTTGAATGAAAATCCACAATTAGGTGACTAATGAAAATAATTTCAACCTAGATAGCATGCCTTACAAACTATCCACTCACTCCTATATCTTTGTTCATCAGATCTTAAACATCAATATTCAGCTTCCTAGAATCATATGAAAGAATTATTCCTTCCTTGAAGGACCTCACAAATGATTGCACAACTACCTTGCAATTGATGTATTTAGATGCCTTACAAATAAACACATAAAATCTTGAATAGAAATAAAAGAGACAACAAAAGATATAAAATAGAGATTGCAATGTATTTTATTAATGTCAAACTGCTTCAAAATACATACAATAGACAAAAAGTATAGAGGTTCAGACAAAATTGTAGTAGTCTGCCTTGTAATTCTATTCCATCATCATTTAAAAATGTTACAGTATGATCTATTTTTAGGCTTAAAACATCTTGGAATCCCTAAGAAGTAAGGATTCTACAAGCTTCGGATGGACTTAAGACCTAACCCTGAAATCTATAAAGGACAAAAGATAGGAAAGAACCAAGCGATGGATAGACAAAAATGACGAATAAGATCGGATTTGTTCTTTTTCTTCTTGTGCTCTTTAGCGCTTTTGTTTGTATATGTTCAGGATAGCATCTGATATTTGCCATAAGACCTAGTGACCACCATTACAGGATAATTTACACTAGTCTTCATGATAGATAACCTTCATGTGCTCAAAGAGAAGGTGCCATGTGTCCTCCTATTCTTCATCCATTATGTCTAGGTCAACAGTGAAAGACTTTTACTTCTTGGGATTTTTTAATATATCCCATGATGTAACATCTTCTTCTTTTGGCCATTCAAAGCTCTGTATGTTTTCCAACTGGGTCTTTTGTCTCTCCCACCTAGAATCTGTAATGCTCTTGACATATGTGATGAACTTATTAAAATTTGTTTCTTCTTTAAATGCTTCATCTAGAATTTTGTTGTATCTTTCCATATCTATTTCTCCTTTTTCAGAAACAAAAACCTCTTTTATAGGTAAAAAAGTGTCAAAATTTGAGCCCCATACCCCTAGTGGCTTGATCTAATTGTCCTTTGATCTGATTGGAGGTAGAAATCTGTTGTAACTAGGCCCAAACATATTTAACCTTGCCTCTATCTAATTAGCCTTTCCTTTGAGAAAGGAAAAATTGGATCCTATATATTCTATCTCAACCCCAACTTGGGTTACCACCTCAAGTAGGTTTGATCTATATGGTTGCAAAGATGCCAAACTTTCAAACAATGTTGTTCTCCTTGACCATATAGCAAAATATGGGTTCAAAATTGAGACAAAATTGTTAACCTCTACTTGCAGGCCTATAAATTTTCCATAAGCTCCATAAACTATATCAATCTTATCTTTTATTTTATTTACCCTATGCTGCAAAATTTTAGTTAATGCACACAAAACAACTTCGTTGTGCTCACCAGTACCCTGCCCTATTTTTGCTGCAACATGCTCTATTTCCTTTGTTTGTATTTTTGCATCTTTTATCTATTTGTGCTCTATAGGAGAAACTTCAGGCATATCAAGCAATTTTTATGTTAGCTCTGCAATCAACTTCTATTGTGCCTTAATCTTGATCAGAACCAACTCCATGTCCTTCACTATATCACTAGTTTCACTAGTCAATTTCTTAAATCTCTCAAACATTTGGGCAGCCTTGGCTTCATTTAACTATGAAAAATGGGTGAGAACTTGGGAAATCTCCAAGTCTCCTATATTCTGGACATACCAAATGTTATTGTCCCCTTCCATCTTCTCTTTTATGTTTAGAAATGAAGGCTTCTGATCTTTTGGGGCTAGGATCCACATTGCTAAGGCTTGGGACTTTGGATTTTATCCAAAGCCTCTGATCATCTCACCAAATTGTATTTCTGATGATAACTTGACATCAGGTTGTTTCCTTATTTGATCTATGATGAAGGAAGAGGACAAATCCTATCCTTCTACCAATAAAATCCCACTGGACTTTACTAGTTTCCTTGCTTCTTCTGGTGTAATTTGTTTTGAATCTGGATCATAATCTTGCAATACTTGCAAAGCCTCACTAAACATTGGATCACCACCTACCAACTGCAACTATGCACCTACTTTATTTTGTTTGTTCTAGGCGAGAAATTGTTTGAACTCTTTGGTTTTGATGAAATTGTCATCTTTTAAAAATTGCTCCTAGTGTAGCAATCTCTCATCAGTACATGTCATAAGAGGTAACTCTATCTCCTCTTCATCATCTTTTTGCATCTTCTTTCCTGCTCTTATCTATTTCCTTAGCTGATGGTCATAGGCTCTATTACCAGTAATAGGAGCACCAATTCTATCTTTTCTCTTCTCCTTGTTCTATGATGGCTCCCCTACTTCTATTCTTTGTTTCTTTGGTGGTGTATCATCAGTGAACTCTGTCTTTGTGACCTCTGTTAGGTCAATTATATTATCTCCCTCAGTTTCCTTTTCTTCAACAAATGCCTCATTTACTAGAAGGGAGTTAGGAACTAAATACTCCTCATCACTTTCCTCATCATACTCTCGTGATGAATGCCCTTAATGGCCCTTTTCTGGTACTAAAAGAGCATCTTCAAGTTGATTACACAACAGAGTATGGGACTCAACCATGGCATCAAGACTTTTCAAGTATGGAAAGTCTGGGAAGAAACCCCCAAAAGAGATGCCTTTTCTCTTCACTTGCCTCTCCAAGTCCATTAATTCAGTAAACTTGTTAGCCCTTAGATTGACCTTGTCATCCTCCAGTATGTTCCTTATGAGGTCTTCTTCCACATATTCCTCCTGATCTTTTCTGTAAGGAATGCTGGGTGTCAAGAGCTTCTTGGCACTTAGTATAAATCCTTCTATGTCAATGTATCTATAGAGGTCAACATTCATTCTATAGTGGCTCATCCAATTATTTGTTGGATCAATTACCCTTTTACCAATTGTAAAGTTATAAAATTTGAGCTATCTGGGGATGAAAGTTCCCTTCCTATGAGGAGCTAGGTGCTCCCTATCTATTAAAATCAACTATCTAATAAATTCCATTGTTGCAATCTTGGGTGGCACATGGAATGGTAGAACATGGGGTGGGTGAGTACAACCATACACCCTGATTAAAGTAAAATTCTTCTCATAATAGAAGTCTTCTGAGTTGTGGTCTCCTAGCCACTTATCAACATATTGGCATGGCATGAATAGTTTTAGTACCTTGATCACTAGCCTTGTCTTTTCTACACCTAGACATTTAAGAATTGGATATACTATCCACTTCTCAAAAGCACAAAATTCATGTTCTTTGGAAGTGTAGTTCCACACTCTCAACCAAAGCTGGCTGGGGTTGGCCTAATTCTGATGAAACCTGTGAGGCCTTAAATACTAACAATTCATGATAGGAAAGTTGTAGTACAAAAATAAATGCATTAAAATGGAATAATGCATGAATTTGGGGTTGTTTTCCTTGTTCTGGATATCAATAAATCCCTGATGCATTTTACCGATTATATACAAAATATAATCATAATTGGTAATGGTATGATGGCTTTTCTTATCTAGGACCATTATAAGGATGTCTGAGGCTATTCTCTCAGGTCCTCCATCCTTTCCCAACACTCTACACAATGTATATGAAATATACTTCATATACAATTTTAGGTCCTTGTAGTTGTAGGGAGCATTCCCTGGGATATGTGCAATGTAATTCTTCATTCTTCTTGTTACATGATACTCCTGGATCAATTTGGATGCAATACTAGAATCTCTGGTATACCTATTATCTAAACTCTTCAAATATATCTTTCTGGCCATTGGATGATATACATTGAATGATTTCATGAATGAGTTCCTATCTAGGGTTACTAGGGCTTTCCCATCATCCCTTTTTATAGTCTTGGTTTGGGCATCATACCTACTGGCCATATCTAAGATGAAATCAGCATCTATAAAGATGTCAGGGACTATTAATTTAGCTAGTCCATAGGTCCATGGGTTCGAATTTGGCACAACTTCATCACTATTATTATAAAATTAATTGAAAAGGGAATAACTAGAAGAGCCTAGAGTTTTAGCATCCCTAATATATTGCAAATCATCCACGAGAGTATCAGCATTTACCTTTCTATTTTGATTTGATCCTGGCAACAAAGTGATGAATTCATCTAAGTATTTCCCCTTCCCTTTCATTTCATCATCAACATCACCACTTCTTCCAATGGTAGAAGCTATGCTCAATGCCTAGCTCATCTTGTCCACTTGTTCTGTTCCAATTTATCTCACTCATATTCAGACAAATATATTCTTTAGATCACTCAATTCCATCTATCAATCACTCAATTTGTTCTGGAGCACTAATAACCACTTGAATCCTTAAATTCTAGACTAAAAATTATCTTGTTTGACTCTGCTAATTCACGAAGCTCTATTTTCTACACACACTGATAAATTAGAAAATTCTCACTCTAAAAACAATAAACTCTTGTTAAGAAGCATGTTAGGGTTTGACAGGTCCAGAACAATATAAGAATAACATTTATATGTAGATAAAAAAAGAAGAAAAAACTTAACACAAATAACACATAGATTTGACATGGTTCACCCAAAATCTAGGCTACATCCACCTACACAATCATCCAACCTTTCTTATTATTGAACAAAGATTTACAAAACCTTGCAATGCATTATACATCTCAAACGCTTATAACATGTGTTTTAGGGAAACCTCTAAAATCAACCATTTTGGGGTTTTACAATGTTGATATTTTTTTTCCCAAAAAATAAAATCTCTACCAGACATGTTGCTACAATATCAACACCTACTACATGATCAGTCACCACAATATCAACAATCTCCCACTTGGAGACTGATCAGGCTCTACACCAAACAATCTCCAACTTGGAGACTAGAACCAGATGACAATGTAGTATGTGCAACTCCCACTGGATAAAAGACCTTTTTGTGTATTAACCCCACAATCATCCATCAAGAATCCCAATAGAAGTTGAGCAAGAAATCAGCTTCTCCTTAGGGACTACCTTCATGAACATGTCTGCAGGATTTTCACTTGTGTGAATCTTTTCAAGCCGTAATTGGCCATCCTCCAAAACAAACCTTATAAAATGGCACCTAAGCTATATGTGCTTTGTCCTTGAATGAAAAGAAGAATTATTTGCAAGATGACTGGCACTCTGGCTATCATTGTACAATGGGCGATCTTCCTACTTCTGACCCAATTCCTCTAGAAAAAATTGTAACCAAATAATCTCCTTGCTAGCTTCCATAGTAGCTACATACTCGGCTTCAGTAGTTAAAAGTGCATTAACTTTCTACAATATAGAAATCCAACTGATTGCAGTACCCCCTACAGTGAAAAAATACACTGTAGTACTCCTCCTTGTATCAATATCTCCTGCTAGATCAGAGTCAACCAATCCACTCAGAGTAGAACTGGATCCTGTGAAACATAATGCCTTTGTAATAGTTCCTCAATAATATTGAAGAATCTATTTGACAGCATTCCAATGTTCCATACCTAGATTTCTCATATACCTACTGACAACTCCCACTACATGAGCAATATCTAGTCGTGTGCATACCATTTCATACATCAGACTTCCAACAGCTGATGAATACGGGATGTTAGACATTTTATCTACCTCTTCCTATGCCTTTGGGCACATTTCCTTAGTGAATTTTAAATGACTAGCCAAAGGTGTACTGACTGCTTTTGCATCCTGCATATTGAATCTTTTCAACACCTTCTTTATATACTCACTTTGGGACAAACTCAAAGTTCTATTTTTCTTGTCTTGTGTAATCCTCATACCAATGATTTTCTTAGCAATAGCCAAATCCTCCATAGAAAATGACCTTGCTAATTTCTGTTTAATTTTTTAATGTGTTGCATATTGGACCCAACAACAAGCATGTCATCAACATAGAGTAACAAGATAATGTAACTCCCATTATCCAATCTCTTAAAATATACACAGTGATCAAAATGACATTTATGGTAACCTTGTTCAGCCATAAAACTATCAAATTTTAAATAGCATTGGCATGGTACCTACTTTAGTCCATACAGACTCTTCCTTAACCTGCACACCAAATTCTCCTTACCCTTGACCTCATATCCCTCTAGTTGTTGCATGTAAATTTCCTCCTCCAAATCTCCATGGAGAAAAGTTGTTTTGACATCTAGTTTTTCAAGATGCAATTAATCTGCAGCCACAAGATAGTATAGTTCTAATTGAAGTCATTTTTACAGTAGGGGAGAATATTTCATCAAAAGCTATACCCTTTTTCTATGAAAAACCTTTTACCACAAGTCTGGCCTTATACCTCTTCTTTCCTTCATCTTCTCCTTTAGCCTATAAACCCATTTCTTAGGCAAGGCTCTTTTTCCTTCAGGTAAAGGGAGTAAGTCCCAAGTCTTATTTTTCAACAAGGAGTCAATCTCCTCTTTCATGCCCAACTTCCACTATTGTTTGGCATCCACCTACATTGCTTCTTCATATTCTTTTGGTTCACCAGAATCAGTCAATAAAATGGAATACAAAGAAGGAGAAAACCTTTCAGGAGGTCTACTTGACCTTGTAGAATGTCTAACACTTATAGGAGTTTGTGGGATAGCCTGTTGTTATTGAGCATCAGGTACCAGTGGTGTTCCTTTTTTAGGAGTCTCATCTAACACCACATATTCTTGTCTGACCTGTTCGTGCTTCTTTTCCTGCAACTGTTCTTTATACATGACCTTCTCATTGAATATAACATCTCTACTTCTAATTATCTTAATATTTTCAAAATCCCATAATCGATGACCATATTCATCTACTCCATATCCAATAAAGGTACATTTTTGAGATTTAACATCAAGATTGATTCTATTTTCTTTATCAACATGGACAAAAGCTTCACAACCAAAAGTTTTCAGAAATTAATAATTTACCTTTTTACCAGTCCGTGCTACATCTAGAATACCACCATCCAAAGGGTATGAAGATCCTCTATTTATCAAATAGACTGTAGTGTTTACAACATCTGCCTAGAAATGAAGGGGCATTCAAGCATGCAATATCATGCTCCTTGCACATTCCATGATTGTCCTATTCATTCTTTCAGACACACCATTTTCTTGTGGGGTTCCTGGAACTATCTTCTACCTTTGAATTCCATTGATAGAACAGTAATCTTCAAAGGTTGTGCTACAATATTCACCTCCATTATCGGATCTGGGATACTTCAACTTCTTTCCTGTCTCATTCTCAACCAAAGCTTTCCATTTCTTAAATGTTTCAAAAACATCATATTTTTGTTTCAGAAAATATACCCATGTTTTCCTTGTTGATTCATCTATAAAAATAACATAATAATGAGAGCCACAAAGATTTAATACTTGAGCTGGTCCCCATACATCTAAATGCACTAGCTCTAACTTCTCACTCTTCTTTTCTTTCCCAACTCTGAGAAATCGACTCTTTTCTGTTTACCATAAACAGTTTTCACAGAACTCTAAATCAATATTTTTCAGTCCTGGAAATAGATTTTTAGAGTGAAGGATTTTCATCCCTTTCTCACTCATGTGCCTAAGCCTATGGTGCCACATTTTTGAATATGTTCCTGCAACATCTATAGTAGCTTTCCCTGCATTTTCGTAGCAACTAAGGTATAATAAGTGTTACCAATACATAGATATAATGTGCCTATCTTTGAACCTTTAGCTATTACTAATGAACCTTTAGTGACCTTCTAGACATTGTCTATAAACATGAATATGTAGCCTTCACTACCTAGTTGTCCTGCATAAATTAAATTTCTTCTTAAATTAGGGACATGCCTTACCTCCTGTAGTACCTAGTCATTTCTATTTGGCAACTTGATTTTTATTTTCCCTTTCCCAACAATAGGAAAGGGTGCATCATCACCCAAATATACCTGTCCAAAATCACCTTGAACATAATCTTGAAAATATTTTCTATGGGGTGTAGCATGGAATGAAGCCCCATAATCAATTACCCAGGAAAAATTAACATTATCCAAACATAATATTAAAGCATCTTGTAAAGTATTACTTGCAACATTAGCTTCCTTATTGTTATCTTCATTTCTGTCTCCTTGTTTATTTTTTTGAGACCAACCGTTTTTCTTTAGCTGACCATGCTTTCCATAGTACCAGCAATATTTCTTTCCTTTATATTGAGAACATCCTTTATTTGACTTCCCTTGTGACTTTCCATGTGAAGGGCCTTTTCCTCTTTCACTTGTTCTTCCTCTATTCTCCACATTTAAAATGGAACTTGATGAGGTTGAAGTTTCACCTATGCTTTTCCATTGCATTTCCTTGCTTAGGATAACACCAACAACTTCATCAAATTTCAAAGTATTTGAACTAGAGATAGAGTTTCTTATAGCCATAACCACACTATTCCAGCTTTCTGGAAAAGAACATAAAAGTAAGAGAGCCCTAACCTCTTCATTGAATATAATTTTTACAGATGAAAATTGACTGGTGACAGTATTAAATTCATTTAAATGATTTGATACAGATCCTCCCTAGCCCATTTTCATATTAAACAAACGCTTCATAAGAAATACCTTAATCAACGCTGAGGGTTTCTTGTATAACTTAGCCAATGTCTCCATTAGCTCTACAGTTGTTGTTGCCTTTGATATGTTGGATGTTACAGATGGTGCTCAGAACAATCAAATAGATCCCAGTGCCTTCCTATCCAAGACCTCCCAGTCCTCTGCTGACATAGTTCCTTGTTTCTTGGTTTTTCCTTCTAATGGCTTCCACAGGTTCTTTTGATACAGATAATCTTCCATCTGCATTTTCCATAACTAAAAATTCTGGCCATTGAATTTTTCAATCTTGAATTTGGAATCCTCCATTGCTCCCACTCAAATCTGAAATTCCTATCAATCTACAGTAACAAACCTTTCTCTGATACCAATTGTTAGGGTTTGACAGATCCAGAACAATATAAGAATAACAGTTATATGCAGAAAACAAAAGAAAAAAAAAACTTAACACAGATTTAAAGTGGTTCCCCCAAAACCTGGGCTACATCAACCTACACATCCATCCAACCTTTCTTATTATTCAACAAAAATGTACACAACCTTGCAATGCATTATACATCTCAAACACTTATAACATACATTTTAGGGCAACCTCTAAACTTGAACATTTTGGGGTTTTACAATGCCAGTCTTCTTTTTCCTAGACATGTCGCCACAATTTAAACACCTACTACATGATCATTCACCACAATATCAACAAAGAAATGATTAACGGTAACCCCTATTTATCTATGAATCATCAATGCATAATTTACATAATTGTGATTCCATCACTTCTAGCTTCCATTCCTCATGCTGTGAACTTAATTTTATTTCTAGTCGTAGCCTTTGAAAGTGACTAGAAATCAAATATGAATGAGTGCTTTCTGATAAAAACCCATATTATATTCAAATCGGATCCAATTTCAATCTAATTGGCTATCTCTCATACATCTCAACTACCCTTTAATACACTTTTCATAAATATCTAAAATTCCATTGGCTGGCAACTGTACATCCTAGCGCCGAAGAAAAGTCTTTACTTCAATTCTGGGTCTGCTTCTAGCGACCTCACGACTATGTAATCTCTTTTTCACTAAATTTTTACTTTAACTGTGGTTTCATACCGAGACTTAGCGACTACCACATGATCAATCTCTAGATCAACTATTATCTCCTTGTTTCTAGATGAAATCTCTTAACCCATATTCTTTTGGAGACACCGTGACTGAGCTTCTAATCAACTGATCTTTAACCTTGGTTTACTCAAGATACTTGATGACTGTGTAATCTCCTTGTCGCCAAGTAAATATTTTGAATCATAGTTTATTTGGAGACAACGTGACTAAAGATTTATCTCTTAATTGGTGAATAATTTTACCTTTATTATTTTCATCTGGAGATAACCCGACTACCATTAATCTCCTTTTATCTGCATCTAAGAGTCTGTGCTAAGTCTCCAGATCTTCAAAGAAAACCCTAATTTTTCATGAGACTTCATGACTGTTATCTCCAAGTCACCAGACGTACTCTTCATTTTAAACTTTTATTAGAGACTATGTGACTGATAAACACATGTCTCAACTATTCCTTTGTCTCCTAATCGCCAAATCACTTTTGACTTTTCAAACTTTTACAATGACCTCGCGACTACCATTGGATCTCCTTTCATCTAATGGTTGTTGCCAAGTCTCATCACTTTTAACTTAAATCTTGATTTATTCTGTGACCCAGCAACAACACTAATATTGAAACTGGCATTTAACTCGGGTTTGTTCAGGAGACTTCACGACTGTGGAACCTCAGTTTCGCTAGATGATTTTCAAACTGTAGAGTTTATCACAAGACATCCCGACCTAAGAGTTTAACTTAAGATGGATGTTTGTCACCAAGTCTCATGACATCTAAGGTACATTATTTTCTGTTGGGAGATAACGCAATAAAGGCTTTTCTCTAAGTCTCTAAACATAATGGAATATTATCTTGGCTTTACGTGACTAAGCGACTGACTTAAAAGCACATTATTTAATCTTAGAAGTTAAGTTACGAAAAAGTAACTTGAAAATAGAAACATGACTGAGATTTTAGGGATTTTTTGCATTTTCAAATAGAAAAAACCTAGGACTTAGGGTTTTAGACATTTTTTATTAGGTTTATGGATAAAATCATCATTTCCAGGGATATTTAAAAAATTTCAGACATGACTTTCAACTCTTGACCATAGAAATGACTGGGAACTTCAAAATTTTATTGGGTAGACTACAAACTGTAAATACAACCAACAGGTAGCTTTACATAGGAGATACTTCAAAGGATAAATTTTCACCACCAGTTTGACAGAGTGAGCCAACATGTAGTGTCACAGTTTTAGAGATGCAAAGACTACTGCCAGGCACACTTTCTCAATCATAGAGTACTTCATCTCATAGGAGACCAATGTTCTACTGAAATAGTAAATAGAACATTCTTTCTTATTTTCATCTTCCTGTGCTATAAGTGCCCCTAATGACGTTGAGGTAGCTAAAATGTACAAATTCAATGGTTTGCCTTGTTGAGGTGGCATGAGTACTAGCGGGTTTGCCAAGTACATTTTAATTTGAGAAAAACTTTTTTCACATTCTTCAATCCATTGAGAGGTAATGCCCTTGCGTAGAGTCTTGGTAAACGGTTTTTCTCTATCAGCTGTAACACCCCAAAATTGGCATCTTGCAACCCTAACCAATTTTTTTGCATTTGTCATTCTTCTAAATCATCAAAGTCCTATTGTACTAGACAATTCTGAGTTTTGATTGACTCTACTCAACCTGAGTGTCAAATGCAAAAAATCCTAAATCTGTATTAATCATACATTATATTTAATTCCTAAATATCTATTGGCTAAACAAACCCTATGATTCAATTAATTTATAAAGTCCTAGAACTTTAATTAAATTAAATTCACCCCTTTTAGCTAAAACACATAAAAAGGAATTAAATAATATTTAACTATTAAATAAATATTCTCATTTCAATAATTGAATTTAATTATTCAAATAATGGAGAAAAACACATTTATGAGGTCATATTCTATTTATTTAATTAAATATTCTCTCAAAAAATCTTCTCTCCAGTTCAAAAATGGAAACTTTGAATTAACTGTGCTTTAAAGAAAACAAAACAGTTAAAATAAAAAAGAAAACAATTAAAATAAAAAAGAAAATAGTTAAAATCAAAGAAAGAGAATAGTTAAAGCAAAGGGAAAACAATTTATTGTTTTGTTTTAAAGAAAGCTTGCTAATTTGAACTAGCTTTTCTATATGTTTTATTTCAAAAAGGATACTTTCTATTCTGAGCAGGCTCTCAATCTATAAAAGAGCTCCCATTTCTCATTCAAGGCCCCTAGTCATTTTTTATGCATTGTTAGAATAATGAATTGCTGCTACATTTTTATCATCTCATTTCTTGTTAAAAGCTCTCATTTGTAATAGATTAATTTCAATTTCTTAGATTAAATGTATTGCAATCATGTCTTAGTTTAAATTCATTTAGATCAATCTTGCATCTTTCATGGTTTTTTTTAGATTAATCTTGCATCATATTCATGGAGAAAAATCCTCTATTCTTAGATTGGTCTATGGTTGTGAGACTCTCATTCTGAGAGTTATTCAAAACCCCATCTAGATAGAAGGCAACAGGTCAAATCATACAGGTATGCACGATGAATAACTCATAATCACTTTTGTATGTGGCTAATGAACAAGGACTATGTTGAAGTGTATGGTTGAATAACAAGGCCAAATTTAACATACACATTTCTAGTGCCCACCGTGGGGTAGAACATCTATTTCTATCATCACATTTGAATTAGTTTTGAAAATCTTGGGATCATGTTTGTACTCTGATTTTGCAGGTAAAAAAATGCATTTCATCTTTGTTTTAGTGTGGAGCAAGTTTGAAAATTCCTTCTATCTCCTGTCTATTATTCTCTCAGCACCTTTTAAGATCTCCTTTTGAGCCAAATCTGACTACACCATTGTGTCCAGAACATCGTTTCAATTGAAAATGACTGTAAACTTGCCCATATTCAGCGAAAGTCACATTTGTGGAATTTTTTTTTGCCCAATTAGTAAATACGACCCTTTTGCACAGAAATCGAGGTAGATTTCAGATTTTCCTGCTTGCAGTCTAAGGAAGATTTTTTGAAAAAAAAATCTGAAAACAAAAAAAGAAATAAAAATTAAAAATTAAAAAAATAAAAATAAAAATCAGATTTTTTCACTATGTTAAATTTGATGGTCGTCAAAACATCATTTTGCATGACCTTCTGACAGTGACAAAACTGTCAAATTTAATCTCGTAGGTTGATGACATCAGCAGAGTTTGAAAAATCTTTAGCCTTCACCATTGAGCTTTTTGAATTCACAGTTTAACTTTAAACGATCATATCTTGCTCATTTTAGGTCCAAATTGAGTGCAATTTTTTTTATTTTGGGTAGAATTGTCTGACAATTTTTGGGTTTTTCTTATTTTATGGATTTGAGTCACAGATTTATCCAAAATTGTAGTTTTTGATCACTATACTTGTCTAATCCTCTATTTTGCAGCTTCCAAAGCCTCGTATGGGCTCATACAGTAACATTTTTTACTGTAATGTTTTTTGAAAGTGCGTGATTTTTTATCTAATTTCTGAATATGCAATCAGATTTATGATTTTTTGATTTATTTTAATGCTGACTAAATTTTGGGCTTTGTTGTTCTCTAACTTATCTTTTTGATTATAGCCTAACAGTAGTTTGTAGGACGTTTGAAAAGAAGACCAAAAACATAGACTACTAATGTATCATCTTTCAGGTTGCCTTGATCAATAGCGCACTGAACATTATGCTTGCATTTTGTTTTGTTTTCTTAAAATAGGAAGCCACATGAAAGATTTCTAAAATGAACTTCTATTTGGTATTTTTAGGAATGGAAATGATGTTGGGAAACTATGCTCTCACCCTTTTGGGATGATCAAAAATCCAGAAACATTATTGTCATTTTCTTTTGTGTTTGAAGTGTCTTTTAGATTGTAAACCTAAGAATTATATTAACGTATCCTCTCCCCTTGCCTTCGTGAATCTTGGGTGTAAGAGAAACTCATATAATTCTTTTAGCATGGCTACCTCCTGAGTGCTTTAATAGAGCCAGTGAGAGTGGATTCCCCAACCGGTAACAGGCTAAAGCCAAACCCTTCCGAACTGGTATATTAAAAATGTCATTGTGGTTAGTCTCACAATGGATAGGTGTGAATTCATTATGGAAACCAAAATATCCTCTAGTACCCTAGTGGTGTGTTAAAGTCCCTACATTGTGAAGGTGAAAACCTTACTTTTGAAAGGATTGGGAGAGCCCCTTTATTGAGAAAATGACTTGATCATAACCACCTGAATGGATGCCCGTACTGTAAACTTTTGTTATAGTATATAAAATCCCTCTATCTATTATCACGGAAGGTCAAAGACCGACTAAGAGTCCCACATTTTCACGGCTCTTAGTAGAGACAACAGTCCTTTGGGAAGAAATTCTCTTGGGATTCAAATCTTGGTGTGCCTGAGAAGTGAGTGCACATGTAAGGAGGAGCCCGTGCCTCCAAGCTTCTATGTTGTCCACTATGAGTAGGCATGGATGAACTTGGGTTAAAGTGGGGATTCAACAGATACTGCCCTGGCTATCCTAGGATTGTGATGTTTCTATTCTGGTACTATAAACATTTTGGTTAATGTGTTTTGTGTGGGTGTATCATTTAAACAATCAAAACAAATTTCAAACACACACAAACTGTCAAACTTGAACATGTCCAAAACAGTCTATAACTCAAACTCTCTGTCAAAAAACAACATGATCTTGCCTCAAAAAATGCAATCTGGTCTTAACTATCTGATTTTGTAGAATTTCTCTTTTTCACTGCCAAGTCTCACACGACATTCTGCCATCTTCGGGTCATTATTTGAGAAAATTCATGGGACACGCTGGCAATCATCGCGTGACATTTTGCAATCTTGTTGTCATTTTATTCACTAGTTTGTCACTTTTATTCACCAGTTTGTCATCATATTTCACACGAGACTGCATAGTTTCACGTGAGCCTGTGAGAATATTCACGCGAGAAAGCACTTCTTCACATGAGTCTGAAATTTTTTGTCAAAACAATGAGCAATTTCCCATTTGTCCAGCATACTTCTGCTAAATCTGATCTCGGTTCTAGGTCTATTTATCTACCTTCTATCTGCACACATTCTACAACTTGGTTTCTTGGGTTGAGAATTACATGATTCTTGCTTAAACTGGTCTTGTCTCATATCTTTTTCTCTATTTCTACTGTGTCGTCATACCTTGTGTCGCAATAGTCACCTCTCAGGTGTTCTAGCCTCATTTCTGACAATTTGCACCAAGTATACTTCACCTTTTGGCACTTTCTGTGCATTTACTTTGAGACAGTTTTATGTGTGGTCCTAGTTCATATCCCTTGTACAATCTTTGTCTATGACTGTTACAACCCGAAGTGGTAAAATATTCCCTTCAATCAATCAATAAGAATTTATGCTTTCCACACCATTGTTGGCTACATCTAGTGAGGAATCATCTCGATCTCCCTCTCTGGTACTTCAACCTTACGTCAAATGGTCATTTCCAGTGGATTTTAGTCAGGTTTGAAACACTTTGTTCTAAGAGGACCCAAATTTTGAAAACACTCAACCTTCTTGTACTGAGTCTTTACACATTGAACACTTGCATTCTAGTAAGATGGCAGGCCATGACCAATCAGGTGAACATGGCAGAGATGATCTCTCTAAAACTAGGGGTAAGTTCCTTTTTCAAGACCCCCCTAATGATGAGGAAACATAAATAATCCAAGTAGATATTGTGAATGCTCATGCCAATAAAGATTTTGGAAAGCTGATGGAAATTATCCTAGCTAAGGAAAAAGAGAAATACCTTCTCAAACTAGCCAATCAAGGGGCTAAGTTACCCTCCAACTACAATGTAGAGACACTTGTCACTAAAGAGGAGGAAACTAAAAAATCCAAGTTACAAAAACAAGTCCAAAGTATGCAAGAACAAATTATTCAACTCATGAAGGATAAAGACAAACCCGCTACACAGTTCACGCTGGAAAGCATTTGTCCACTCTTGTTTGATAAGAGTGTATGCATGCCTCCTTTTCCCAAAGGAGTTGAACTTCCCAAGTACGATAAATACTTAGGTACATCTGATCCCCAAGATCATTTGAGAGATTTTGGTGCTCTCTCTATGGAGTTTATACATGATACAACCTACCTCATGCGTCTCTTCCCACATAGTTTGGGAGGGTTAGCTATGGAATGGTTCTCTAGGATACCAAATGACATCAAAACTTTTGACAAAATTGCCAATTTGTTTCTACAACACTATTCTCACAACATCCAACATCTGGTTCACATCCGAGATCTTTGCAACTTGAAACAAAATCATGGGGAGTCCTTCTTAACATTTCTCCAAAGATGGAGACAACTTTATACAAGATATCCTCACAAAATACCTGAATCTGAAAAGTTGGACATCTTTCTAGACAATCTTCTTCCCAACTGCAAGGTCTTTTAACCTTTGATGACATGATTAAGCAAGCTGTGATAATTGAGACATTTATGGTTAAGAAAGGAGAACTGACCTTACACAAGGAAAATAAACAAGGGGTTTCCTCCTCAAGCAAAGATAAACCCAAATTTCCCAACAAGAACTAGAATGTTCAGAATGATGGAGTTGTAGACAATGTGACTCCCAAGCCTTCAAAGGCTGCTTTTAATCTCACTACCACAATGCAGGAAGCCAAAGCCACTGAACAGGCTGCGACAAAATCCAAACTGAGTACTTCACATTTTTCCAGCTCTAAACCTTGCACTCCTAGACCCAAGCGTGAATTCAATCCTTTAGGAGAACCTCTTGATGTTGTTTACAAGACTCTCTTGGACAACCATTTACTCACTCCACTAGATAATTCACAACCTTATGATCCGCAACCAAGACCCTCTTGGTGGAATGAATCTACTTATTGTGATTTTCACCAAAACAAAGGTCATAAAACGGCTACTTGTCTTAAATTGTAGCATAAAATATAGGATCTCATCGATAGTGAGGTTATTACTGTGAGAGGTCACAACAAGAACTCAAACCACCAAGCTTTTAAAGACCCATTTCCTCCTCATGGGAAAGGTGAGTCATCGAAAGGAAAAAATACTGATACCAAGGTCAACTATACATACACCAATAATGACAATGTCACTAATATGGTTGAGCATGTTGATACTGAATACTATAATGTTGTCATTCTCAAGGGAATGGAAGATACTCGTAAGCCCAAAAATCCTTTCATCTTGTGATGGTCTATGCCTCAGTCCTCCAAACAAGAATAGTCTGAGGTTAGTGCAAACGTTGTTACTCGATCTCATGCTAAGATAATTCTCAAAGGCCCTGGGCCTTCTACGTCTACACCAACACAACCTACAGACAAAGCTACTGTTAGCTCTGCCAATAAGAATCAAAAATTTGGTTCCTTATCTAATGCTACCAATTACAACATTCTGGATCAATTACAACATACTAATGCTCAGATCACCATCTTTGAGCTGCTAAAAATCTCCCCCGCTCACAGGGAGATCCTTAACAAAGCCCTCACCGAGGCAAATTTCCCAAAAGATCTTGATCTCGACTGGTTTCAATCCATGGTAGGTCACTTGACCTCCTCCCATTACTTATCTTTCTCTGAGGAAGATGACCATTCTTTGAGTCACCCAAACAACAACCCTTTGCACATTTAAGTCATGATTGGTCCAAAGTGCATTCATCGTGTTCTCATAGATAATGGCGCTAGCCTCACCATTTGATCTGCTAGCTTCCTTATTGAATTAGGCTATGGCAAAGACTGCATAGATGCCCACAAAAAGATTACTATTAAGGCCTATGATGAAGAACAAGATCTAAGGGGCTAGTTGTATTACCAATCAGAGTCAGCCCTATTGAAAGGGATGTTATTTGTCAAGTACTTGACATCCCTTTAGCATACAATATTTTGTTGGGAAGAACATGGATCCATAAAATGCAGGTTGTCCCTTCAACATACCATTAGTGCATTAAGTTCCCATTCCAAGGCTCTGAAGTGACTATACCTACTAATACACGCTATGATTGCAACACCCTCACAAAATCTACTGATATCTTTGTACCCACCAATAGAGAGTCTATTGAGCTCCTCAAGACTAAACTAAAGGAAATGAAAAAGGGTCTGACACTCAAGGAAACTAACATGGGAGGATATCAGATTGAACCCATGCTATCTGTTACATCTTTGCCTTTGTCTCCATGTTCTTTTGGGAGACCTTCTAAGAGCACTAAACCTTCTATAGTTCCTCCTCAAAAAAAATATGGTGGTACCTTTGTACAGGCCATGGTACCATTAGAAGAAGAAGCTAAAAATAGGGCTATCAAAGCTTAGATCTATAAAGGGGAGGACACATCTAAACAAATTACTACACCTTATGACATAAAACCCAAATAGTATGGCAAGGGTATGACTATTATCCAATGATTTGGCTACAAAGGGAATGGTCCCATAGGTGCGAATCATAAAGGATTGATTGAACCACTTGAATCTATTGGTCGATGAACACGTGACTCTACAGGTATAGACTTCAATAAAATCACATTTCAACTAGGGATAAACAATTTTGTACCTAAAGAAGATCAACAACCAACACCTAAAGATACATCTAAAACTGAAGAGTCTAAAGATAGTTCTGAGGAAGATTGCTTCCCTTGTCCCATTCTTCCAGATCTGACAGCATTCTTTAATGAGCCAGATGACTTTATACCATGTGTTAGTATAGTTGAGACTGATAGTGACTCTAATAACACCAATTCACTTGCTCCATTAACCTATGAACAATGTAAAGAATGCAAACTATAAATCTAGGTCATAAGGGTGATTTGTACATACCACCACACTTCCAAGAGTAGTTTGAACATGAATCCCAGCCACTTCTCACTAAACAAGAAGCAGATGATTCTGCAAAAACTAATGAGGTACCTAAGTCAAAAGGTGACATCTGACCATAGTAGACGTTCTAGGAAGAACTCATCCAAACTGAGAACAAAGGGTTGATTTCACTCATGTTCTTGATATGATACCCAATGATGAAACAGACTCTCATGAGTACGAGTTTGATCATTTGTCATATGCCACCTATGAAAAGAATATAGATATAATGCACACATATGAAAACCTTCTCAAAGTAGGTGAGGTGTCTAGTGTAAGGTCAAACAAGTTTGATTCCATAGATGTTAACGTGTCATCTACTATGGTCGCTAGGAATCAAAGGAATTTGACTACACCTTTGGATGAGATTTCTCTAGGTCTCGACTTGCTCATCCATGATTTTGATGATTATACCATGAACATACTTGAACTTGTCACTTCTCTTTCACTCTACCATCCCGAGCTTATAGACTGTAACTCTCCCTCCCCATCTAATGAATTCCTTACATTCTAGAACGATTACATTCTTGCGTGTTACCTCAATGTTGTCAAACCTGTAACATCCTCCACTAGCAAACAAAGTGTCAACATGACTGAGGCTGATATCAAGTATCTCAATCACAAAATCAAAAGAAGAAAAAACAAGCACTCTGATGGTGAAAACCACATTGTGGAAGTGTCCATCCTAAAAAATTCAAAATAAAGGATATATCTAAGGGTGAAAACCTCTCTAAGGCACCCGAGGATGAGATATTTGATATGCTTCTGAGTCATTTCTAGGAATCATCATCTATGCTAATCGAACCAACTCAACTGATCAACTTACATACAAAGGCTGAACCTTAGATCATTCATCTGGCACAATCATTATCTGAGGTAGAATGAGAGGAATTCATCACATTCTTTTGGAGCAAAAAGATAAACTTTGCATGGAAATATTCAGACATGCCAGGATTAGACCCTAATCTAATCATGCACCACTTTTCCATTGCACCAAGTGTCAAGCCTATCAAACAAAAGCTTTAGAAAATGTATCCACATGTGGCTCTACTTGTCAAAGCTGAATAGGAGAAACTTCTTAAGACAATGTTTATCAAAGCAATTGACTATGTAGAATGGATCTCTAACATTGTTCTAGTATCAAAACATGAAAAATCTATCCGATTCTGCACAGACTTTAGAGACTTGAATAAGGCATGTCCTAAGGATGACTTTCCATTTCCCAATATTGATATGATCATAGATATGATAGTATGATATGAAATGTACTCACTAATGGATGGTTTCTCTGGCTACAACCAGATAAAGATCGCACCAGAGGACCAAGAGAAAACTGCTTTCACATGTGCATGGGGCACTTTCTATTGGAATGTCATGCCCTTTGGACTCAAAAATGATGGTGCTACATATCATAGATCTATCACCACCATATTTCATGACATGATGCATAAAACAAGGGAAGATTATTTTGATGACAAGCTAGCCAAGAGCATGCAATGAGAGAAACACCTTGCAGATCTAGGTCCTATACTGGATCACATGGAATAGTTCAGTCTGAGGCTGAATCCTAAGAAATGTGCATTCAACGTAACATCTAGAAAATTTCTTGGTTATATCATCTCTACAAAAGTAATCGAAGTAGATCCTGAGAAAGTTCAAGCTATCATGGACATGCCACCACCAAAGAATATCAGACAAATGAGAGGACTTCAAGGCTGGTTATAGTCTATCTGATGCTTCATCTCACAACTGGCAGACAAGTCCCAAGCATTCACCAAGACTTTACACAAGGGTGTGACTTACCAATGGAACAAGGAATGTGATGAGGGGTTCACACAAATCAAACAATATCTTGCAAACCTGCCAATATTGATGCCTCCTATTCATGGGAAGTCGCTTATACTTTACATCTCTGCTACAGATACATCATTGGGTGTCTTATTAGCTCAAGAAGATCATCACAACAAAGAAAGGGCTATCTACTACCTTAGTAGAATTTTGGTCTCATATGAAACAAACTATTCTGTTATGGAGAAGGCTTGCCTCGTATTGGTATTTGATTCACAAAAACTGTGACACTACGTGTTGGCTCATACTACACGCCTTATTGCTAAAATTGATCCTCTAAAATATTTGCTTGGTAAAGCTACCCTCAAAGGTAGACTAGCTAAATGGGTCATGCTTCTCAGTGAATTTTATATTGAGTATGTAGAGAGAAAATCCATCAAGGGGCAAGCGATTGCAGATCAGTTGGCGCAAGCACCTCTAGTAGATCATCAACCATTGAACATTAAATTTCTAGATGAGTCCATATTTCTTCTCACACACCAATCTTGCACTATGTTCTTTGATGGTTCATTTACCCAACAGGGGTCAGGTGATGGGATAATGTTCATTACACCTCAAAGGTACTCTTTACCAAAATCATACAAGATGTTTCCTTATACAAACAACATCCCTGAGTATGAAGCCTTAATTAATGGTATGAAGATCACCCTTGAGTGGCGAGTGGAAGAGCTCAATGTCCTTGGAGATTCACAGTTAGTCATCAATCAAGTAAATGACATCTATCAGACAAAAGATGACAAGATGGTGCCTTATAAATGGTTGGTCGATGACCTCAAAAAGTATTTTGTTCACATCATATTTCAACAAGTTCCAAGGGTAGATAATAAAGTGGCATATGCAATGGCTACTCTTTCTTCCATGTTACAGATGCCAGAAAATGATTTTCAACATGAATTCCTAGTGGAGATGTTACACCACCTAGCCTATGTTTCCCCTGAGTCCTAGATGATCTATTCTATCATTGGACATGACTCATTCCTCTACCATCATATTTACTCCTACCTTCATGACCAGATTGTTCCAAACACTTACACCCAGAATGAGAAATGTCACTTAATCCGTAGTGCTTCATGGTTTGTCATCGTAGCTAATGACTTGTATAGGAATGGTCTAGACGGTACCCTTCTTAGGTGTTTAGAACCTAATAAGTCCAAACGTGCATTAGTAGAGGTGAATGAAGGCATCTGTGGGTCTCACTCTAACGGCCTCACACTGGCCCATAAACTTATTAGAGCTAGTTACTATTGGCCAGATATGGAAAAAGAAGCTACATAGTTTGCTAAGTCTTGCAAGCAATGTCAACTACATGGTAATCTGATTCATGCTCCAGCCAAAGAGCTTATTCCCTTTATTACTTTCTAGCCATTTCAACAATGGGCCTTTCACTTGGTGGGTCAGATTTATCCCTCATCCTCAAATGGACATAAGTTCATCATCACAGCTACAGACTATTTTACCAAGTGGGTGGAGGAAGTCCCTCTCACCGTTGCCAATGGGAAATCAGTAGCTGTGTTCATTCTCAACTACATCATCTACAAGTATGGTGTACCCTCTGCAATAATCACTGATAATGGGGGGCAATTCAAAAACAAGGATTTAACCGACCTATGCTCTAAGTTTAAAATTACTCAGCATTGGTCTTCCATCTATTATCCTTAGGGTAATGGACAGACAAAAGCATCAAACAAGACAATCCTTAAAATCCTGCATCGCACAGTGCACAAATCTGGATGAGATTGGCATCTCCAGATCAATCCATCTCTCTAGGAATATAGGACAAGCATAAGAACACCGATAGGGGCTATGCCCTATGCTTTGGTTTATGGAGTAGATGTTGTGTTACCAATTGAGGTTGAGATTCCTTCTCTACGAGTCTCTCTAAAAGGTATCATTACTAATGATGATGACAAAATATCTCGGCTACAAGAGCTAGAACTACTTGATGAACGTCAGCAAGTGGCATTTAATCACCTTAGAGCATACCAGAAAAGGATGTCCAAGAGCTATAACAAGAAAGTTTGAGCAAGGGATTTCCAAATGGGTGACCTTGCTCTGAGCGAGAACCCTAAGAGTCAACCACATCAGATCTAGAAAGGAAAATTTAAACCAAATTGGCTTGGTTTGTATGTTGTCACTGTAGTGTTTGGGTCTGGTACTTATCAAATTTCTATTACTAAAGGAGAACAACTCAAAGAGTCGATCAATGCTCTTCATCTAAAATGGTTCTACAATTGATACATCTCTAGTGTGCTCATGTATATAGTAAAGTCTTGAAAAAAATTCTAAAAAATCTGAAAAAGTCCTAAAAAAATGATCATCTTAGTGAAAACCTAGCGATAGGCACTTTGATGTATCTCAAAAAAATTATATATTCCAAAAATTAAAAAAAAAAATAAAAAAATTGAAAAATACAAAAAAAAAAAGAGAAAAAGAGAAAAAAGGTGTCATTGATGAAAACCTGGCAAACAGGTGTCATGGTAAAAAAAAAGAATTTCTTCCAAGAAGGTGAAAACCTGGTAAATAGGTGCCTCTTGTTCCACATTTCTATATCTATCACAACACCACTTGGCTTTATGCATTTGCTTTCCTGCTTGCATTTACTTTTCCGCATGCTTTTAGTTCCCGTTAAGACACCAACTTACATGGATTGAAACTGGTCTTACGCTCAGTGAAACCCTCCTTGTCTAGGGGGCATTGTCCTATTACCTTTTTGGATCTACTTCGTGACAGTCACCAGTGGTTCTCACTGTATCTTCCTACTGTCGTTTAGCTTATACTGAGATCTCTTTCCTTTAGAATCTCCCTCACGTCAGTCACCAGTGGTTCTCACTACGTTTGTCTACTATCACTGTACTATTGAGATTTCTCACATTTGTTACATTTGGAGTTATACTCACATGCTCTATCTATTGATACTTTGTCTTGACGATTCTTTTCTTTAGTTTGTACATAGCTTTCGGTCACTTTCGTGACACTTTGGTTCCATTGCAAACCCTCTTGACTTGACACTGATTTAGCACCATATGCCTGAGGTCAACCGAATCTAGTTTGTCCTCGCAACATATGCCACATTAGTCATTGTTACTTGGGGGCATGGGTCCCCAATTTGATCACATCTTTGGTTTACACCCGAGTCAGTTTCTTGTCACTTCTGTAGGACAACTCGCTACTGACACAAACTAGTGTTTTTCAACACAATCTTTGGACTCATCTATTTTTTCCAACACACAATTGATATCTCAAATGTAAACATCTATCGATAACAATCAAGAAAAATGCACTCACAAGCACAATGGTGTTTTTCAACACCTCATACACATACATATTTGAAAACTGTGAAACTGGCTGAGCTATGATTGACTCTTTCTTTGTATGTTGTTTGTTCTCATAGATTTCATTGATATTTTTTTGTCTATTTCTTGTTGGTGTAGTCCCGATGATCCGCCAACATCAAATAAACAGGGTGTATGTGATAAGAGCTTCCACATTAAGGTGGAAAAGCCTCACATCCCTTGATCTTGTTTATTTGTATGCCATGGTGAGGTCGGTACTATCTCCTTTACTATTATTGCTCTGTTTGTTTATGCATGATCACACTCATGGTTATATTGGCTTTAATTGCCTGCATACTGGTGTACTCTTGCAACATTAACTAGAAATAATGTTCAAGTCATCTTGGCTTTTATGCCCTGTGCTTACCTTTGTTTCCCACATTTTATCTGATGAAAGTCATATTCATATCCTTATGGTCGCAGTGGCACTAGTAAGGATTGTATCGACTCCGATGTTCCAAAAATTCTCAATGATGATAATTATACGATGGGTCTCAAAACCATGTCCTAGGTATTGCATCTAGCATAGGATTGCATTTTCATTCTAGACTTGCAATGTGGTAATAATTCGGTGTTCACTTCATTGCATTCTCTTGGATTTGTACATTGAGGGGTTCATCTTTAATGTCCTGGCTTCATCATGACTACCCAAGTGTTTGATCCTCACTCTTGCTCTTCAATTCCAAATTCTTTGAAATGGACCCTAATTTTCAAAAGTGTTTCATTTTCAGGATCAAAATCGAAATTCAAATCTGACACTCCTATATTGCTCAAAAAAACATTTTACAATTTTTGGGACCAACGCGATTGGACGCTTGTGCAGTCACCTTTCTGACATCACTTTCTTGTCAGAATCTTATCTAATCAATATTTTCTCAAATCTTTGACTTTTTTCCTCAAAATTCAACTATGGTCAACTCTGGTAAACCCTAGTCAAACTTGGTCAACCAAACCTCGAGATCGCTCAAAACTGATTTTGAATCTTCCAAGTTCTTCCGTAATCTATTATGCATTCTTCTTGATCTCCGATTCAACATATATCTGCGTTTTCTTTCTCTCAATCACCATTATGACATGTCATCTTCCCATTTCACTCCCAAGGGGGCAGGATGATTACATCATTGAATATATTCCAATCAATCTGATCTGATTTTCAAAAGTCCTCATTGCTAGGGGCATCTCATCACTTGTGGCATGTTTAGTTTTTCATACCTCATAGTCAAAACTGGGTGTTCCATGAATTTGAATCACTAAGGGCATCTATGTTCCTTACATCTCATCATCTAGTAGGTATCGGGGCAATCTAACCTGAATCCCTAAGGATCAAGCTTCATTTTGGAGATGATTCTCAAAATATCAATCTATTAAGTATCTGAGCAATCTAACTCAGATTCTTGAGGATCAAGCTTCATTCTAGATATGGTTCTTAAAATCTCATCATTTAGGTATCTAAGAAATCTAGCTCAGGTCCCTAAGAATTAAGCTTTGTTGGGAATTGGGGAAATCTAACCCTAACTCTTGAAAATCATGCTCCATTCTAGAGATGATTCTGAAACTCGATCTAACCAGTGCTTGGGAAATCAAACCTATATATTGGGGGACTAAGCTTCATTTTGGAGATAAACCCAAAAAATCTCTATTGACTATCTTTTTATGGACAGGTATCAGGGCAATCTAACCCTGACTCCTGAAGGTTGAGCCTCATTTTGGGGACAATCTTTTGAAAGATATCAATCTATTAGGTATCTAAGAAATCTAACTTAGATCCCCAAGGATCAAGCTTCATTCTAGAGATGATTCTCTAAATCTTAATCTATTAGGTATTGGGGCAATCTAGCCCAGATCCCTGAGGATCAAGCTTCATTCTGGAGATGACCCTCAAAAACTCTACTTGACCACCATCTTGGAAATCTAACCTAGACTTTGGAGAGTTAATTTTTTTCCTAGAGATGGCT
Organism: Thuja plicata; assembly: GCA_018584345.1. Taxonomy (NCBI): domain Eukaryota; kingdom Viridiplantae; phylum Streptophyta; class Pinopsida; order Cupressales; family Cupressaceae; genus Thuja; species Thuja plicata. Next base: position 8,689,665 of record MU226606.1, read on the forward strand.
CTGAAATATTTATCAATCAATCTTTGAATCATCAATTTTCAAAATCTATTTTTCTGTGCTTCAGGCATCAGACTATTCTTTGAATCAATGCGCTGCTCACACATCAATTCAAAGAGTAGAAAAATGTAACACCCCAAAATTGGCATCTTGCAACCCTAACCAATTCTGTTGCATTTGTCATTCTTCTGAATCATCAAAGTCCTATTGTACTAGGCAATTCTGAGTTTTGACTGGCTCTACTCGGCCTAAGTGTCAAATGCAGAAAATCCTAAATATGCATTAATCATATATTATATTTAATTCCTAAATATCTATTGTCTAAACAAACCCTATGATTCAATTAATTTAATTATAAAGTCCTAGCACTTTAATTAAATTAAATTCACCCCTTTTAGCTAAAACACATAAAAAGGAATTAAATAATATGTAATTATTAAATAAATATCCTCATTTCAATAATTGAATTTATTTATTCAAATAATGGAGAAAAACACATTTATGAGGTCATATTCTATTTATTTAATTAAATATTCTCTCAAAAAATCTTCTCTCCAGTTCAGAAATGGAAACTTTGAATTAACTGTGCTTTAAAGAGAAAAAAAATAGTTAAAATTAGAAAGAAAACATTTAAAATAAAAAAGAAAACAGTTAAAATCAAATAAAGAAAATAGTTAAAGCAAAGGGAAAACAATTTATTGTTTTATTTTAAAGAAAGATTGCTAATTTGAACTAGCTTTTCTATCTATTTTATTTCAAAAAGGAAACTTTCTATTCTGAGCAGGCTCTCATTCTATAAAAGAGCTCCCATTTATCATTCAAGGCCCCCAGTCATTTTTTATGCATTGTTAGAATAACAAATTGCTGCTACTTTTTTATCATCTCATTTCGAGTTAAAAGCTCTCATTTGCAATAGATTAATGTTAGTTTCTTAGATTAAATGCATTGTAATCATGTCTTAGTTTAAATTCATTTAGATCAATCTTCCAGCTTTCATGTTTTTTTTAGATTAATCTTTCATTACATTGCGTCATATTCATGGAGAAAAATCCTTCATTCTTAGATTGGTCTATGGTTGTGAGACTCTGGTTCTGAGAGCTATTTGAAACCCCATCTAGATAGAAGGAAACATATAGGTATGCAAGATGAATAACTCATATTCACTTCTGTATGTCGCTAATGAACAAGGACTATGTTGAAGTGTATGGTTGAATAACAAGGCCAAATTTAACATATACATCATCCAACTGTGAGATGAACCTTCTAGTAGACTGGATTCTCTCTTGGAGTATTTTCATCTCACTAAAGTTCTTAGGAGGTGGCATTTCTAGTATCACTTCTATCTTTTTAGGATCAACCTCTATACCTTTAGCTAAGATAATGTAACCCAATAGCTTGCCAGATGTAGTGCCGAATGCACATTTATTTGGATTCAACCTTAACTTGAACTTTTTCATTCTCTCCATGATTGGGCCTAAGTCTTGTAGGTGCATAGATCATTTCATTGTTTTATAAATAGTATCATCCACATAGTCCTCCATGGTTTTGTGTATCATATCTTGGAAGATAGTTGTTACTTCCCTTTTATAGGTAGCTCCTGCATTTTTCAAACTAAAAGGCTTGACATTCCAGCAGAATATTCCCTAGGAACATGTGAATGGAGTCTTTTCTTGATCCTCGAGAGCAATCTTGATTTGGTTGTACCTAGATAAACCATCCATGAGAGAATACATTTCATACCTTGTTGTCATGTCTACAATCATGTCAATATTAGGCAAAGGAAAGTCATCCTTTAGAGATTCTTTGTTGAGGTCCCTAAAATCAATGCAAACTTTGATGGATTTTTTTGGCTTTGATACTGGTATGAAGTTGGAAATCCATTCTACATAATCAATAGCTCGGATGAATCCATCTTTGAGTAGTTTTTCCAGTTCAGCCTTGATAAGCAATGCAATATGAGGGTGCATTTTTTAGAGTTTTTGTTTTACTAGTTTCACTCCAAGAGCTATTGAGAGATGGTGCATGATAAGATCTAGGTCTAAACCAGGCACATCTGAGTATGTCCATGCAAAATCTTCTTATCTTTAAATAAGTCTTTGAATTCCTTGAGCTCTTCTGCAGATAAAGATTTAGCCACATGAATGATGTGCGAGTGCTCCTTTGTATCAATATTTAATGGTTGAGTTGGCTCTATGAGAACTAATGATCGTTCCTGTAAATGAATAGGCAAGACATCAAGCATCCCATCCTTAGGCGTCTGTTAGACCCCATTTTTAACATTTAAAAGTGTGATTTTTCTCATATTAATCATTGTTTGAACCGATTTCAATATGGTTCAATTGATTCAAGGTAGTTCAATATGGTTCAATGAATTCAGTAATGTGGGATGTCTGGTGATTTCATTTCAAAAGTTCAGTTCCAAGAACACAAGATATTGGTTCAAATATATAAGTCCATCAGTGCAGAAGGTTAAATCTTTCAAGGCCAGGTTTAGTAGTTTGAATTTCAAATTTGAATTCCAAATTCAACAATTTAAAGCTAAAAGCTTAAGGTTCATAGTTCCAAATTACAATTTCAGTGCTATTGATAGTTTGGTTGAGTTCAAGTAAAGATTCTCCTTTCTAGATTGTATGATTTAGATTTCAGAAAGTTCAGTCATATCTTTCTAATTTGCATATAATCTCCATTGCAATAATAATGTTTAGGTCCCATGGTGGTACTGTCATGATGATCAAATCCACAGCATAGAAGGTATTTGTCACTTGTAATTTTCAGCCTTGCCAAGTCTCGATAACTCATAATGATTTGATGTGTCAGGAGTATTTGCAAGAAATATCCCAAGCTCATCAAATTTGTCTCCATGAAGTCGCGGGTAATGATGTTTTTAATGTGAGATTGAGAAATGCCCTGATGAACTAGAGATGTGATATGTAATCAAAGTTGGGTTGAATTAAGGGGTGAAAGTAGTTTTAATGTCCATACTTCCCATGTGGTACTCGTATGGAGTCAGAGAAATTGATGAAGGTGTCATCATGCGCAGGCCCTTCAATTAATGAGAATTATCCCAATTCCAAATCAGACTTCAATAGTCCCTTGTTGATAGACACTGGAGTAATTTATGTTCATTCCACCAGATCAATCCTGAGCTTGAGCCTATGGAGACAAGCACATAGTTGCAAGGACATTCCCAAATTCCACATAACATATATGAGTCCACCCTTGGAGATATGTTTGGGATACACATTAGGAAACCTTGAATGGATCGTGAGACAAGCTACAAGATCCTTAACCTCATCTCATTGATCAGGTTTTTGTGGGTGGAGAATGTCGTCCAAGTCTTTGACAAAATACCCGAGTCTCTTTTCATTATCGAAAGGTACAAATATGGGGAGTTCTTAAAACTGTTTAACAAGTTGTCAATTCGGTTAGATATTTCAATATGTGCTAAGTGGAGAATCCATACAAAGAAACATAGAGTATTCATGAAGAGATATAATTAAATGCCAATACATTCATAGCCATTGTAGGGGCGAGGAAAACAAATTTTGAAATAAGAGATGGTAAACATAATCAGGTTACATGTTTTGGAACTCTACTTCCCAAGCCACGTGGAACCTCATTGTGTGACCACTAATCAAATCCTGCATATGGAGATATAGGAAACGTGCATAGTCTATTTGACAGAGTGTCAATTCATGACATGCACCAAACAAAGTATCTCAGCCCATAGTGCATGAATGACATTGAAGACACATTGAAACATATCAGATAAAGTTATTGGGAATGGCTCGACATCGGCCTTGAGAGCTTGGCACATCAATGAGAATGCAACATCGTATTCTTTTATGCATAGAGGGAATCTATAATCTATGTAACATAATGTTATCGACATCCAATTTATATTCTAAAGGGAGGAAGGTTACCGACTTGAAAATGAAATATAAAGTGAAAATGATTAATTGCAACCATTTTCAAGAATCGATTAGGAATGGCCAACACATAGGAGATTGAAAATTCTAATTTTATAGTCGATGATGAGGAAAACACTCTAATCTCTTAATAATGAAAAGCCCATTGGTCTACTTGAATGCCAAGTCAAAGAAATAGAGGAATACTCCTTATGAATCTCAAGATATCGAGGGATACCTTCACCTTGGTCCATTATGCTGGCACCTAGCATAAATCCTATGGTCATGTGTTGGGGGAAGGGTAATGCATGTCACTTGAAAGATTTAATTAAAACATCATCCAACAATGGTTTTATATGTTAAAATGATATTTATCTCTCCTAACCAAACAGTAATGAATGTTTATAAAGATGTGCTAAAGATTTTAAAAGAAGGCCACTTTCACAAGAATCAGTTTTGATAACTGAATAGAGGTTCGTCGGGAGAGAGATAAATATGCCCCAAAAAGTCAGAAACAGGGTTCTTCTTTTTGGGGAATTCTATGTGCTTCCAGAGAGGAAGATTTGGTTTTGTTCCAAGGGTAATGGTAAAGAGTGAGAGAGGAGTGATTTTCAAAAATTCATTGTAAAGGAAAGGAGGAGTTAAATGTTTTTTTTTTTTCCAGGAGTCTATGTTTAGGCGATTTCATTCTTTGTAGCTTTAGCTGAGTATTGAAGGGACAAAGAAGATTGTTAATTGAAACTTTGTGTTCATGGATCTTTCTTTAGATTGAGTAGAATTTTGAGTCTTTTTTATTGTCCTCAATATACTTCTATTCATAGTCATAGTTATCATGTAAAGCTTTGAATTTCCATATAATTGTACTCCTGGAAGTGAATTATTTAATTCAATTATCAATTTCTTGTAAAGGAAGAATTAGAAGGATTGACTTTGTGTGGTCTTTTCCTTTCTTTCTATTTCCCTTCTTTCTCTCTATCTATTTTAGCAGTTTAATATCAGCATCTACATCATAGCTATGCGTAGATGTTAAATCACCTTTCTTGCTTTCGGGTTAAAAGCATTACAATTCATAGTTTAAATGAATTCATTACAAATCTTGTATGGGGAGCTATACCCAAAATAATTCAGAGGGTGCTTACGCTTTCCAATCATGAAGTGACCCAACTGTTAGTATAGATCAAGTCTTCTTGTTTGGGAATTTAGGGTCAATTTGTAATTGCTTTATTTGAAGACAAATCTGTTCACCGATAGATTTTTGGCGACTCTACTAGAGAAAGGAATCAAAGGTTAGTGTTACATTCATTTCCTCAGACATTTTTGAAGTATCTCTATGTGCAGGAGATTGGCAACTCTATTGATGACCGTGTTAGTTATAAAGATGATGAAAAAGACAATGCCTAATCCCTCTTTGAATGAAGTCTATCAGACGGATGAAAAAGTGTTGCATGAGTTCTTGGATAGTTTCAAAGAAAGTAGCTCCTAGGCTATCAGGAATAACATCAACCTAGAAGATGATCATGCGTCCACCCTTTTGTGGAGAAGCCTTTGTGCACGGTTCCATAAAATCAAAGATTTGCAGGAGTATGAAAGAAGAGTGGCAAGGCTAAAAGAAGAATTGACATTTGATGATGAAGAGCCCTCAGTGATATCCTCTCACTTCATTTCTCACATCTATTCTGTCTTCAATGATCAAGACAACATCCAAGAGCCTATGGGTAAAGATGAACAAGAAAAGGAAAATGATTTCCTTACTGCGGTTATAGATGAGGAAGGCCACACTGCTGAAATAAATCCAAACACATCCTGTCGTGATTTGGGCAAAGGTCTGAATTCTAGTTTGTCTGAATTCTTTGATGAAATGATCATTGAAAAGGAGATAGTAGAAAAAGGGATGCATGCATGTGGAAGTGGTATAAATATTTTCCCCTCCACATGTTTTCTTAATGAAGATTTTATTCTTGCAAAGGAAGAGGATGCAATTCCCATAAAGTTTGATCCCATGCTTTTAGAAGATAATTTTTAGAAGACACATGCACTTACCATTTATTCAAAAGTTGATCATGAGAATATTTCCCAAAAAGAAGTGTTTATTACTACAGCTGAAAAGAATAATGCAGGAGCAACCAAAATGGAGGAACAATTCACAAAGCTAGTAGATGGGATCACTTGGAGTGAATTCAATGCACTATACTTGCCGATTCAATATGATAAAGATTATGAGGTTAGAAACAATGCTCTTTTTGAGATTTATGATTCCCAGCCAATTGATTATGCCTCACCTCCTCTTCTTAGAAAAAATAGTGCTGGAATAAATGTTGAGAAAGGAAGGAATCAAGATGTTGAAATTTTGCAGTCTCAAAGATTTCTCAACAATTTGGGTGATATTTCTCTTTATGAAGAAGAAGAGATTATGTGCAGGTTCCTATCATCTCTCAAGAAAGAAAACATCTCTTTGAATAGCTCAGGTATCAATTTAAATCTAACTAAAAGTGAAATGTCGGTTAATGAGTCTTCATTCCACTCTCTTGCATGTGGTTCTGCTGGTCTTTATTCTTAAAAAGTGGTGGAAAAATATGATAATAATAATTGTTAGGAATAAGGTGTCTCAACCTTGGATAATTACTATTCTTATTATTTGTTTTGTAAAATGTATTTTCTTGCAAATAATGTAATTAAGTGTGAGTGTACATGTCTAGTTGGCATGTTGATGTATCACTCCACTTGATGTGTCGGCATCTTGAATTATGTGTAAGGAGATCATGGTTGAAATGGTTATGATGGATTCCTATGACATGTAAGAGCTATTTCTAGGAGATTTCAATGACAGGCGAAGACATGCAAGACATGTGGCAACTGATAAAGTTGAGTACTTTACACTCTTCCTATTTTCTCAGAGAATGGTAAAACCCTAATACAGCTATCCTTGGAAGTTTCCCTAAAAAGGAAAGTGCATGATATAAGTGTTTTTTAGGGTTACAGGAAAGGATACGAAAAGAGTGTATTGTTGGTATAATCTGGTGCTACTAGATTTGTAAGTGTGTGTCGATTGTCTTCTGAAAGAACTTGCATTTCAAGTGTGTTGTAACCATTGTGTTGAAGATAATACATTGTGCAGGTTTTAGAGTGCTGGGGTTTTTTACCGAAAGGTTTTCCCTAGGGTAAATCATTGTGTCATTCTCTATTTTTTGTATGCATGGTATATGGTTGCAATATCTTTGTTAAATTATTTAACGAATCTGAAATTGTAAGGATTTAAAATAATTCGCACAATACTTTCCTTTAGAGATTAGTGTAGGAAGTTGTTTCTGCACCTAAGTTTCCTTACATGAATGAAGAGGAAGATGATCATCTTGGTGTAAAGGCAAGTAAAACACTTGCTATATTTGATGATGACTTTATTTCTTATAAAAATGAATAAGATATTCTTGTGAGAATAGATCCTATGCTAGATGAGTTATCTTTGTTTTCTAAGATCAGTCATAATGCTAATGATTATATGAAGAAAAATAGTTCTGTCAGCAACAATCATGAGCACGATACAACTATTCTTGAAGAGTTCTCTAAACTTTATTCTTTTTAGCTAAGAATGAAATCTTGTCTGGGTTATTATATAGACAAATCTTTGGAGGATACCAAACATTATGATGAGATTTGGCTTTTTGCGAGAGAATGGTGGGTTACCAAATTTCTACATAGTTTTAACTTGTTGGACAATAGTGAATATGTCACTAGAGAGTAGTGGTTCAGGGTTGTGGTATGGAGGCACCATCCATTGCTTTAGAAAGGCTCCTATTTCTCACAACTATTTAATGGATTCGTGTAAGTTCTTGATTCTGGTTGTTGTGGTAGGGGTTTTTCCTACTTATGTATATATTATGAATATCTTTTTTTTGTGCGTAGTGTTAGTTTGAATAATTCCCAAGCTTTGGGCCTACCACTAGTCTTGGTGGCTTTATGCTTTTGTTGTCCTTGTTTTCTATTTTGGCTTGTGGGTTCAGCCCTACTCCCCTCTACCCTCTTTGCAAGCAACTCCCTACTTTCCTTTTTCTGCGACTCTATTGCCCAATGGTTTCTAAGGCACTTGTCTTTTACCCACAGATTGCTGGAGTTCTCTACTTTCCATGTGAAAATCAGTCCACCTGTAGAGCCAGTGTTAGACCCCATTTTTAACATTTAAAAATGTGATTTTTCTCATATTAATCATTGTTTGAACCAAGTTCAATATGGTTCAATTGGTTCAAGGTAGTTCAATATAGTTCAATGAATTTAGTATTGTGGGATGTCTGGTGATTTCATTTCAAAAGTTTAGTTCCAAGAACACAACCTATCGGTTCAAATATATAAGTCCATCAGTGCAGAAGGTCAAATCTTTCAAGGCTAGGTTTAGTAGTTTGAATTTCAAAGTTCAATTCCAAATTCAGCAGTTTAGAGCTAAAATCTCAAGGTTCACAGTTCCAAATTACAGTTTCAGTGCTATAGATAGTTGGGTTGAGTTCAAGTAAAGATTCTCCTTTCCAGATTATATGATTCAGATTTCTAAAAGTTTAGTCATATGTTTTTAATTTGCATATAATCTCCATTGCAAGAATAATGTTTGGGTCTCGTGGTGGTACTTTCATGATGATCAAATCCATAGCATAGAAGGTATTTTTCACTTGTAATTGTCAGCCTTGCCAAGTCTCAAGAACTCATAATGATTTGATGCGTCAGGAGTATTTGCAAGAAACATCCCAAGTTCATCAAAGTTGCCTCCATGAAGTCACGAGTAATGATGTTTTTAATATGAGATTGAGAAATGCCCCGATGAACTAGAGACATGATATGTAATCAAAGTTGGGTTGAATTATAGGGTGAAAGTAGATTGAATGTCCATACTTCCCATGTGGTACTCCCATGGAGTCAGAGAAATTGATGAAGGTTTCATCATACATAGGCCCATCAATTAATGAGTATTATCCCAATTCCAAATCAGACTTCAATAGTCCCTTGTTGATAGACACTAGAGTAATTTATGTTCATTCCACTAGATCAATACCGAGCTTGAGCCTACAGAGATAAGCACATAGTTGTAGGGACATTCCCAAATTCCACATAACATATATGAATCCTCCCTTGGAGATATGTTTGGGATACACATCAGGAAACCTTCAATGGATCATGATATGAGCTACAAGATCCTTAAACCCATCTCATCGATCGGGTTTTTATGGGTGGAGAATGTTGGCCAAGTCCTTGACAAAATACCCAAGTTTCTTTTCATTACCGAAAGGTAGAAATATGGAGAGTTCTTAAAACTGTTTGGAAATTTGTCAATTCGGTTAGATATTTCAATATGTGCCAAGTGGAGAATACATACAAAGAAACACAAAGTAGTTAGGAAGAGATATAATTTAATTTCAATACATTCATAGCCACTGTAGGGGTGAGGAAAACAAATGTTGAAATAAGAGACAGTAAACATAATCGAGTTACATGTTTTGGAACTCCACTTCCTAAGCCGCGTGGAGCCTCATTGTGTGACCGATAATCAAATCCTACATATGGAGATACAGGAAACATGCACAATCTATTTGATAGAGTGTCAATTCAAGACATGCCTGTAACAAAGTAGCTCACCCACAGTGCATGAATGACATTGAAGACACATTGAAACATCCTGGATATAGTTATTGGGAAATGCTCGACATCGGCCTTGAGAGCTTGGCACATCCATGAGAATGCAACTTCATATTATTTTATGCATAGAGGGAGTCTATAAGCTATATAACATAATGTTGTCAGCATCCATTTTATATTCTAAAGGGAAAAAGGTTACCGGCTTGAAAATTAAAGATAAAGTGAAAATGATTAATTGTAACCATTTTCAAGAATCGGTTAGGAATGGCCAACACACACGAGATTGGAAATTATAATTTTGTACTCAATGGTGAGGAAAAAAATCTGATGTCTTAATAATGAAAATCCCATTGGTCTGCCTGAATGCCAAGTCAAAGAAATAGAGGACTACTCCTTATGAATCTCAAGATATCATGGGATACCTTCACCTTGGTCCATTATGCTGGCACCTAGCAAAAATCCTATGGTTGTGTGTTGGGGGAAGGGTAATGCACATCATTTGAAAGAGTTAATTAAAACATCATCCAACAATGTTTTTATATCTTAAAATGATATTTATATCTCCTAACCAAACAATAGCGGATGTTTATAAAGATGAGCTAAATATTTTAAAAGAAGGCCGATTCCACAAGAATCAACTTTAATAATTGAATAGAGGCTTGTTGGGAGAGAGATAAATATGCCCCAAAAAGTCAGAAATAAGGTTCTTCTTTTTGGGGAAGACTGTGTGCTTGAGGAGAGGAAGATTTGGTTTTGTTCTGAGGGTAGTGGTAGAGAGAGAGAGAGAGAGAGAGAGAGAGAGAGAGAGAGAGAGAGAGAGAGAGAGAGAGAGAGAGAGAGAGAGAGAGAGAGAGAGAGAGAGAGAGAGAGAGAGAGAGAGAGAGGAGTAATTTTCATAAATTCATTGTAAAGGAAAGGAGGAGTTAAATGTTTCTTTTTGTTTTTCAGGAGTCTATGTTTAGGCGATTTCATTCTTTGTAGCTTTAGCTGAGTATTGAAGGGACAAAGAAGATTGTTAACTGAAACTTTGTGTTCATGTATCTTTCTTTAGATTGAGTATAATTTTGAGTCTTTTTTATTTTCCTCAATATATTTCTATTCATAGTCATAATTATCATGTAAAGATTTGAATTTCCATATAATTGTACTCCTGGAAGTGAATTATTTAATTCAATTATCAATTTCTTGTAATGGAAGAATTAGAAGGATCAACTTTGTGTGGTCTTTTCCTTTCTTTCTATTTCCCTTCTTTCTTTCTGTCTATTTTAGCATTTTAATATCAGCATCTACATCATAGCTATGGGTAGATGTTAAATCACCTTTCTTTCTTTTGTGTTAAAACCATTACAATCCATAGTTTAAATGAATTCATTGGAAATCTTGTACAGGGAGTTGTACGACCCAACTGCTAGTGCAGATCAAGTCTTCTTGTTTGGGAATTTAGGGTCAATTTGTAATTGTTTTCTTTGAAGAAAAATCTATTCATGAACAACGCCTCAAAGAGGTTTTCACTTTCAGACCCTTTTCTTTTTTCATTTTTATTTTATAACTATGATGCATGATGTCCAACTTATTCATGCTCATAGTAGATTCATTGGTGGAAGAAGTGACAGGTTCAGTGATGTTAAGATAGTAGTCTAAAGCATATTCCCTGGGGAAAGTGGGCATTTTAGTAGGTTTTCCTTGTAAGGACCAATCAATGAGTTAAAGATTATTTAGTGGTAAAGGTTCGATGGGTTTGAGGGAATTCACAGTATGTTCATTGTAGATGTCAACTATTAAGTAGATTCCTAGACCTGAACCTTGTATAGACCTGTTCTAATCAGAAATATCCCTAACAGCATCATTGAAGCCCATGTCAGAAATAAGAGGTCCTAATTTGTAAGATCTAACCTCTAAGACTTCACCTACTTTGAGCGTGGGTACATATCACTAAACTGTATCCACCTCTTTGTCTAAAGGGCCTTCTGAAAGACTGTCAAACTCATATTCATCAGAGTCTTTTTCATAAAAAAAATTTCATATCAAGGACGTGAGTGAAATCTACTCTTTGCCCCCAGTTTGGATGAATTTTGTCTAAAAACTATGCTATGGTTAGATTCCTTCCTTTTGTGCCTAGATCTTGTTTAGATGTAGTAGTCTCTAACTGATTAGAAGTCATTGGTGATTCCTCTAGAACACGCTCTTCAATAGCATTGACCTGGGGTGTTTCTTCTTCAAAGATAAGAGCCAAAATATTGGGAGGAACAAGAGAAAAATACACATCCTCATCAAAATCATCATAATCATCCCACTTGCAAGTGGGTGCTTGAGTGCTTTCTTCTATTGTGTTCTTTTCTGCTTCATCTAGATGAAATTAATGTCTCTTTGTGTTATCTAGATGATTATTTTCTCTTTGTGCTTTCCTGGATAAGAACCCTAAACTAGTTGTGTCTCTAGGTTGTCTGAATTCAACAGATATTGGTTCTTTAAGTCCATTTTGATTACATCCAATGGGTCCTTTACCTGAATAACCCATTTTTTTATCCAAATCATATCCCACTCCATATGTTTTTCAGGATATTTCACTTTTTTTGATCTCATTAATTTTAGGTTCCTTATATAGTGATGCAGAGGGTTTGACCACTAGGTATCACTTCCTTTCAAGATGTTAGTTTTGTGACTAACTCAACCATCCTATGGTTGTTCTTGTTGGATATTATTTTCAATAGGATCTCCAAGACCCCTAAACCAACTTATCCTCCAAGGTATAGTTGGATCCAAGAAGAGTCCAAGGTTACCAAGCTTAACTAGTCCAACTAGTTACCAAAGAGCCTAGTTTCTTCTATCAATTCACCACCTAGTCTATCAAAGCTCTACTTAGGATCTTCTCACACACTCACTCACACCCTCCATACACTTCTTGACCCTTTCTAGGTCATTCTAAATCCTTTTTAACACTCCAAGATGCCCCAACCTTTCATTTGGTCTTTAATTCACTAGGAGGGCTAATTGATCAATTCCTTGTAGCCCTGTTTTCACTGATTTTTGTCTATTGCTTCCAAAGCCTTCAAATGACCCTACAAAAAAACTTGAGAAATTTTTAAGATATCAATCTGCCCTGTCAGAGTCTAAATCCCTGACCTTTGATTGCACCCAAAACCCTATTTTCTTGCAGGCCCTACTTTATAGCCTATTAATTAGGCCTCTAGACTAGTCAGCATGAATAATTTCTAAACATGTCTCCAAACTTTGATTCACCTCCAAAAACCATTGAATCCTTTTAGGAGACCTTCTTGAGCATCCAAAAATTCTATCAAGTCCTTCCCAAAAGGTCACGGGTGCATTCCCAAATCCAATCTTTTCCCTGTCCTGGCTCACCTGGTTTCACCAGTCAGCCATAGGGCATCATCTTAGGCCTATGAAATCCATTGAGACCACAACCAAAAGAACAAAAACACTAACTACTGACCCTAACCCTTCCTTCCCCATGGTTTCAAACAAATCCACTAGAGGAAAATTAGGTTAGAGCCATTTTTATCTAATGGTCACTTTTTTACCTCTGTTAGACCAGTGACCTTCAAAACCTTCTAAATTTAATCCTATTGCACTTAAAATCAAACTACTTAATGCATAAGAATGAAGAAAATTAACACTATATAATCATGGAGGACGATCACCTATGCCAATCCGTACAGGACCATACAGAAGCAAAGATACAATTTAGATTATGCAAATAAGGATGCAGACATCTATACAAAGGTGATAGAAGTAAAAGTCTCAATCCAAAATATCATTAGCCTTGTCCAAAAATTGATTCCAAGCTCATATACCAATCTTGGGTGGTTACATTCAGTTCTAACCATATTTTTCCCAAATCTTGCAAAAGTTTCTCTATCAACTTTCAAAGTTGCTAGCAACTTTTTTCTTTAGAAAGCATTTTGACTTCCTATGTCAACTTGATGGTTGATGTTGACTCCTAAGACCCTAAATAGAATGAATAGGGTCCTAACACATACCTCCAACCCCTATTTTCCTAAAATGACAACTTTGCGCATATTGAGGCCAAAATGAACTAATGAGCACTAAGGCTCTTACAATCATGAAGTTAGACTAACATGTTTCCAACCTTTTGGAACTTATTTTACCACACACACTCAACTCCTAAAACATCCTAAACACCATCGAAACAAGAAATAGGGAGTTTCCCTACACAATACTCCCCTAGACAAAATAACTCAAGTCCCTTGAGTTAGGAGGTCTTCAATGGTTACCCCATGTTTTAGTATATCCAACTCTGTCATCCAAGTGGCCTTAGCTTCAGGAAGTCCCTACCACTTGATGAGGTACTCCTTTTAGTTTCCTTTCCTTTTCTTCTTGATTAATTTGGAATCCAATACCATTTCCAATTGTAAGGGCCTTGGGGTAGGCAAGTCTTTCACCCACTAATCATCCTCCAGATCTACAATTGTTGACTAACCTGTATCTAAGGTTGATCCCCTGTAGTGATACAAATCACAAACATTAAAGATGGGTGAAATTCCCAAATCAGGAGGTAACTCTACCTCATAGAAATTTTTTCCATACTTGTGTAAAATCTTCAAAGGCCCTATCTTTTTCATCAGTATTTTAGTAGGTTGGCCTTTGGGTAACCTCTCCTTCCCAAGGTAGGAAAGTACTAGATTCCCCACTCTGAATTGTAAATCCCTCCTAGTCTTATCAGCTCTGATTTTTTACTTCTCCACTTGTTGTTGCAATGTCTTATTTACTTGCTAATGCAACTCCTTCATTTGTTTTTCAAATGACTCCCCTTGTACTCTCCTATTCTCTTGCAAACTGAGATCTCTCAGCTCCAAAATTATTCTAGGATTGACCCCATAAACTATCTCAAAGGGGATCTTACTTGTACTCCTATTCATGGAGTCATTATATGCAAATTCTTCCTGCCCAATGCTATGATCCCATGATTGTCCATGTTGCTTGGTCAAACATCTAAAAAAATTGCCAAGTGACCTATTTACTACTTCTACTTGCCCATCTGATTATGGATGGTAGGCTGAGGAGAAAGACAAATTAGTTCCAAGCATCTTCAAAATATTTCTCCAGAAGTGGCCCACAAACTCTGTATCCCTGTCACTGACAATATTCAAAGGAAAACCATGAATTCTAACAATATCCCTAAAGAAGAGTTTTGCAATCTGAGAAGCGTCATTAATTTTCTTGCATGGAATGAAGTGTGCCATCTTCCTGAAATGGTCTACCACCACAAATACACTATCATGACCCCTTATTGTCATTGGTAACCCCAAAACAAAGTCCATACTAAGGCACTCCCAAGGCCTCTGGGGTGTAGAGAGTGGTTGATATAACCCACTATTGTTGCTTTGTCCTTTTTCCCTCTAACAAATCTGACATTGTTCCAGAAATCTCCTCAAAACTGATTGCATTTTAGGCCAATAGTAATGCCTATGCACCTTCTCCAAGGTTTTATCCACTCCAAAGTGACCTCCCAAGATCCCTTGGTGTTTCTCCTTCACAATGTTCTCCCTCATTGATCCTTGAGGAATACACATAAGGTGACCTTTAAACAATAGGCCTTCCTGCAATACATACTCACTAAAATCGACCTTGAACCCTTGCTGAAACCTTACACAAGCTTCATAAGCTTCCTTGAAGTCTTTGTCTTCCTTGTAGAGATCCTTCAAATCATCCATTCCTACACTTTGTAGTTGTATCTCTTAGATTGTGACTACTCTCCTACTTAGAGAATCTACAACCTTGTTGCTAACCTCCTTCTTGTGCTTGATCACAAAGGTATAATCTTGTAATGCCTCCACCCATTTCATGTGTCTTTGGTTCAACTTTTCTTTCCCATTTAAGAAACTCAAGGCATGATTGTCTGTATAGACCACAAACTCCCTAGGTAATAAGTAGTGCCTCCACTTCTTCAAGGCTTGTACCATGGCATATGGCTCTAAAACATAGGTGGAGTACTTTTTTTTTTCCTCATTCAACTTCTCAGAGAAGAATGCCAAAGGGTGTCCCTCTTGGCTCAACACTGCTCCTATAGCCAACTTACTAACATCACACTCTACCACAAAGAATTGATTAAAATTGCGAAATCTAAGTGTAGGTAACTCTGCAATCATCCTTTTTAACATTTCAAACCCCTGATCTACTATTGTTGTCCATTCAAATTTGCATTTGATTCCACTCTTTATGGTGTTTAGGATTGGGGCACACACATGACTGAAATTTATTCAAAATTTCCTACAGTAGAAGGCCAATCCATGGAAAATAATAACATCCCCTACAGACCTAGGTGTAGGCCATTCCAATATGGACTTAACTTTTTCAAGGTCCATTTTCATGCATCCATTAGCAACCACAAAACCAAGGTAAACAAGTTCAGTTTTCAGAAACTCATACTTTTCTTGATTGATCATTAAATTTTCTTGATGTAGCCTCCTCAAGATCATCTCCAAATTCTTCATGTTCTCCTCCTTCGACCTACTAAATATCAAAATATCATCAAGGTAAACTATTACAAACTTACCAATAAATTCTACCAACACTTAATTCATGAGCGTCATGAATGTGGTAGGTGCATTACTTAGGCCAAAGGGCATTACTAGTCACTCATATAGACCCTCATTGTCTTAAATGCTATCTTCCACTCATCTCGTGGCCTCACCCTTATTTGATGGTACCCTAACTTCAAATCCACCTTGGAAAAGTAACAAGAACCTCCTAAATTGTCCATTAAATCTTCAATCCAGGGCATTAGGAATCTATATCTGATGGTGATCTTGTTTATAGCCTTGGAGTCTATACACTTCCTCTATTTTCCATCCTTCTTAGGTGCAAGTACTGTAGGTATAGCACATGGGCTCAAACTCTTTCTTATTAACCCCTTATCCAACAAATCTTGGATTTGTTTGGCTATCTCTGCATTTTGGCTTGGTGTCATCTTATATGCTTCTTTGTTTGGGATATTTGATCTAGGTATGAAGTCAATTTGATGACTCACATCCCTCATAGGTGGTAGGGCACTTGGAAAACCATTATCTACAATCTCATGGTATTTCTCCAACAATGCTTGTACCTCTGGTGGTAGGTTGGGTTTCTCGTTAGTCTCCTCTTTGGGCTTTACTATTACTGCACAACACATACCTTTCTCCTTCTTCATGACTTTGAGAAACTCCTTCCCACTCAACAACATCACACTAGTTCCCACATGCTTCTCTTCATTGCGTTCTTGCAATGGGTCCATTTGAAACTTCTTTCCAAGCTTGGTAATGACATAGTTGTTCTTTTCCCCATCATGTATGGCTTTAACATCATACTGCCATGGACATCCTAGGAGAAAATGGCATGCATC
>MU226606.1:8767225-8778920 GCA_018584345.1 Thuja plicata
AAGAGGCCCACTTTTCTCACACATGTGTGAGCAACTTTGGATGTGATGGGTCAAAGTGTACTTAAAGTACACATGTGAAGGATCTTGTAAGAAGGTGTAAGAAGGTGTAAGAGTTTTGGACCAATGACACACTTTTAGAAAGTGTAAGAAGGTGTCATCATAGTTGTAAGAAATCTTGTTGGCACCAAATAAGGATTATTTGGAAAAGTCAATTTTTGGAAATTTGCTCACACCTGTGTGAGCAAATAATTAGGACTAATTGTTGTAGGAATCAAGAAATTAGCTTAATTAAACTTAGTTAATTAATGAATAGGTTTATTTGGTGAGAGTGATGTGAGATAGGGTAGGATCTAGGTTCAAATTAGCTTAATCCAAATTAGATTTAGATTAATTATGGTTTAGTAGAATTTAGGTCATGTGAAGGAATAAATAAATTAAAAATTTATTTAAAGGGAATCAATGAGGGATAATGTATTAAATAAGATTTAATACATTAAAAGAGGGAGTATTTAAATTAAATTCAAATACTAACGAAAGTGAATCATATTTAATTTAATAAATTTAATTAGATAGATAGACGAATATAACAAATATAATTAATTAAAATTAACTATAATATTATGGGAATATTAATTAAATTAATATAAGGACGATTTTGGATGTCTACACTAATCAATTTCATATTTTGTATCTAGATATACGCATCTATGCAACTATTGCAAACCACCACATGTAGGAAAAAAACCATTCAAACACATCATCTGAGATTAAATGCATCCATCATATTGCTTACATAGTACTCTTGAAATAAATTCTCTTGGTGACTTAGGAGGTTCTTGTAGACCACGTTCCTGCAAAATGTCGGTAGTGTGCAAAGTATAATATACATGATGATAAAAATCACAATGCATGGAAAATTGAATATGGACCCTCCAACAACATGTAGTACATGCATGATTAATCTTAAACATAAAATGGTTTTGTAATATCAAAAAATATTTGACTGATTTTAATTTGAGGAAATATTTAAAGAAACCTTTCATAAAATGGTGTTTGAGTCATATCTAAAAAGTGTTTTGGATGTGGCTTGTGATTTCTAGATCTAATTTTCCTTCTAACAACATTGCTTTGGTTGGGTGAAACCCTTATGTTTTCATGCCAAAACTTTTAGATTAATATTCTTAGTACATCCACAACAACCTATTCATTGCTTGGGAGTCTACCCAAAAATGGCCAAAGAGAATTATTATTAGAATTCTCAATTTTATCCCGCCTCCCTAATTCATTGTGTAATGTTATTCTACTTATCCTTAATGTCTTGCTTATTTTTCTTATTAGACATTTTTTTTCATTTCCTTTCCCATTATGATTGATGCGAGGACACATCGAGTAACATTAGAATCTTTAGTATGATATTTCAAACCAATGGCTTGATATGCATCAAATAGATTTCTCACAATGGTTCTTTCACTGTTATCTTTGAATGTTCTTAACCACAAAATTTTCATTGTCGCTCCAAATTTCATATTTTTAATCATTTAAACAACTAATTGACATCTTATAGTTTGATTCAAGTTTTCAAAATAGTTATTCCACATTATTCTAACCATTCTTATACAAGTTCTTTCATAAATTTAATTGTGCATTGGCTTCAAAAAATTTTTATTAATGTCAATTAGATACTTTGGTTTTCTAAGAATAATTCTAGGTGCTAAGATTGATGCATGCTCTTCAATTTTATTAGGTGCATTAATCACATAAAACTGAAATTTTGTATGTTCTTCATTTTCATTAGGTGCATTCATCACATACATTTGAAATGGTGTGTATTCATCATGTTCATTGAGTGCATTTGTCACATGAATTTAAATTGGTGTGTGTTGATCATTTTCATTTGGTGCATTCATCATATCAATTTTAATTGTTGCATGTTCATCATTTTCCTTAGGTGCATTAGAGAGAGAGAGAGAGATGCATATATAGACATATAGACATATATCTATATAAATATATGTATATATATTATATATGTAAGTATATACAACTATGTAGTGTATGGTAAGTTTACAAGCATATGTTTTTATTTCTGCAAAACACTTACAGGTTCTATAGAACTAAAAATATATTCTTTTAGTTCTATATAACCCGTACGGGTAAATAAAAACTAGGAAAGTCATTTTTTTCTCTAACAAAACCTGATCAATTTGTTAATAGATAAGAACCCAATCATTTTATGGCTAGGTAAGAGGTTTGGATAATGACCTTAAGGCTTGGGAGCATTTTTCCCTCCATTTTTCTCCCTTTACATGCCTTTTGTTCTTCTAGGTTGATTTCTCAACTTCCTCATCATCAGGTTTACACATTATCAAGTAGGTATGTATAAAATTACCACCATAATATCACACGTCTTCTCATCTTTCAAACCATATAGATTTTTCTATTTGTGGACAATATTAGCATAGTAAACTTTAATTTTCTTTACAGTTGTCAGAGACATATGTATACCATTTTATTAATAACTTTTTATCTACTTTACCAAATTCAAAACAAATTAAATATTATTATTCTATACACTTGAAAAATTTATTTATTATTATTTTGATGCAAGTTATGCCTAGCGCACGAACAGACACCTGATTTTCAGGATGCGACCACTTTAAAAAATCATAAAAAAAAAAATATTCCACATAAAATAACAAAAAATACACAACTTCTATCTCTCACTCTTACCTATAATTCTACTAAAGTGATTTGAAAAATCTTAAATATGACTATATCTTTTGTGAACCGCACGAAAGACATTTTGTGTTATATTTTTCTACAAAAATCAGGAACAGGTTTTTGTGTGCAGCAGGTTTTCCCCTCTTAATATTATCCATTTTTACAATATTTTAGTATTTTAGAAACTAGATTCATAGTAATATAGTTCTTATTCTTTTCATTACTCCTAATTTTGAGTTCATGGTCCTCTAATTTCTCTTTGAAGATCAAGTCTACCTAATTTTAGAAAAATAAATAAATAAATAAAAGTGGCCACTTATACCCCCTTTTTGTTCACCATATTAGTGCACTTACCCCATTAAGAGAAGGTTTGAAGGATCTATTAGTGGGTTTTAAATGACTGTATCCAAGGGAAAAATAAATTTCACGCATAATTTTCTAAAGGCACCCAAACCCCTTTCTCATTCACACCACAAATTTACTATTGTAATCATGTTTAGCTAAAAGATGATAACTAGGAGCACAACAGGAGGCCATATCAGAAAGGGATAACAAATCCTCATAAGTAAATATGTCATAAAAAATATCCTTGGAAAGAGTCTCAAGAGTGTCATTGGAAGTGGAAGTAGAAACAAATTGTTTAATAGAGTTCATTAGGAAGAGCTCAAGCTTTGTTAGGCCTGAGAATAGTTTCACTTATTTTAGGCTCTTTAGAAGTTATCTTATATTTTCATACAAAAGAGGGTGTAAAATCCAAGGATCCCCAATCATCTTCTAAGAGGACACTTTTAGGAGGAGTATCTTTAGAAGAAGATTTATCTTGTTGAAACAGGGTAGGAATAGATTGAGAATAAAATTCAATTTGTAAACAACTTTGTAACTTATCAACTTTAAGAGTGTATATATATTATTATCAAAAATTCACTTTACGATGAAGAGTTGAAGGTATAGCTTGCATGGCATGTAACCATGGTTGTCCCAAGAGAATATTACAATTAAGGGTATTAGGAATGACATGAATAGGTGTGGGTAAAGTAATAGGACCTACATTAACATGTAAGGTTATAATACCTAAAGTTTTTTAGCAACATTGAAAAATTAATGAACAGGAATAAAATCAGGTTGAATTAATAAACTATGCACCTTAATTTTATGCAAAAAATTCATCCTAAAAATATTAAGATCAAATCCATTATCACTTGAATTTATTAAATATCCTTGCCATTAATAAGGAAAACAACCATGAGAGGATCATATTGATCTTGAATCTCCTTAGAAGTAAACTCATCTTTAGAAAACATGATATTAGCTTGAGTATTGATAACATGGATACATTATAATAAGGAATTTATATATTTTTTCATAGGAGGTAGAATAATCATGTTTCTTAAGACTTTTTGTAATGCTTCACGATATGTAGATGAAGTTTGAATGAGCTCCCAAAGAAATATCTTGGTAGGGGTAGCACAAATTGTTTCTACTAAATCGTATTCCTTTCCAAGATTTTGAGAGAGACGGGGTACAAGAGGAAGCACAAGTTGAGAAGAAAGAAGAGGATTAGATACAAAAATATTGTTAGGTTTTCTATTGTTCCTAGTATTATATTAATGAGAAACCTCTTTATAACCTTGAGCGATTTGTTTTACAAAAACCAAACGACTTTGCATTTTACTTTAACGGTTATTAAAGGTTTGTTAGGAGTTTGAAAGGAATTAGAATCATTACAACCTTTAACAAAAATCATAGGTTTCTTTATTTTTTGGGGAATGGCTTGACGAAGGTGAAAAACTGCTTTAGGTTTATCAGCATTATTAGTATAACCATTCACATGTATCATGTTAATCAATCTTTGACAAAAGGGGAGTTTAGGAGTTGTAGAGGGAGATTGAATAGAGATGAACCATCAAGGGCGTAATCTAATATATCAAAATTATCACTACTAAATGGATCATCAAAGGCTTTAAAGTCTTGAAAAATGAAATTCAATATTGTAAAAGAAATTAAATGCAAGAAAGTAATCTAAAACATAACTAAGCAAGCAATGTAATGAATACATAAAATAAATCTTTTTTATTTCTATTTTTAAGATGATCATGCAAATGCAAAGAAATGAAATGTAAACTAACAAAAGTAATTGTTTCAGTTTTTATTGTTTATAGACACATGCATGTAAGATATAACTAATCCAATAAAAAGTAACATGTACAAGAGGCCAAGTTAAAAGAAAATGTGATAGTGGGAAAATGGGATAGGTCAAGCTAGGTATGAATCCATCTTTCCTATTTATATTAGAATAGGAAGATTTAATGAATATGTCTGAAGAAAGGTTCAATTTGTTCAAGGTTTTCTACCTTTTCTTTTGTGTATGTAAAACTTGACACCACTTCTACTCCCCTATGTATATGATCTTTTCATATAATATTTTTTTAAATCTATATAGATGTTTTCCTTGTATAGGTTACAAGGTTCTCTTAGTACAACTTCTTCATAGAAAAGGTCACAAAAGTAGAAGAGCGTCAATGGTTTTAATGGTCCACTTAGAGTCCTTGATGCTTTTATGGTACCAACTGAATATGGAGACCACTATCTAGAGACATGGATGTGATTTGCCAATATATAAAAGTCTTGAACAAATCAACATGTCATGGGTTTGTATTGGCAGTCAACAATAATTTAGAAAAGTTCATTGTTAGCATATCCCTATAAGACAAGGAAGGAATGGATCGTAGTCTAATTTCACTCTCTTAAATTGTTGATTATGGAAGAGATCCCTTTTCTACAAAATAAGTTATAAGAAATGGAGAAAATATGTGTTTGACACCCCACATTTATTTCTCATTATGTATATCCACGTGAGGAAGATGAACTTCTCTGAAAGGTTGATACTTTTCATTGACTCTAGGCTTGGTTTATACTATTATTTACTACCAATTGCATCTTAGTGTACAATGGGAATGTCATAGATTTTTGGAAAAGTCATTTAATTATTTGTCCCTTTGTTTGTCACTCCTTCTCATCCTCTCTAGATCTCCTTATGTTTGTATCAATATATCTCACCATCTATATATGGAAAAGTCATTTAAGTATTTGTTCCTTTGTTTTTCACTCCTCATCCTCTCTAGATCTCCTTATCTTTGTATCAATATATCTCACCAGCTATATATCTTTATAACTCTTCCTCTCTATCTCTCCCTCCCTATGTCTCCCTCTATATCTCCCTAGATCTCTTTATATCCTTTCCCCATCCTCCCATTTTATATTCATCCATATCTCTATCCAACCATCTCTCTCTCTCTCTCTCTCTCTCTCTCTCTCTCTCTCTCTCTCTCTCCCCCCCTCTCTCTCTCTCTCTCTCTCTCTCTCTCTCTCTCTCTCTCTCTCTCTCTCTCTCTCTCTCTCTCTCTCTCTCTCTCTTATTAGCAATATATCTCTTACTCTTTCCTCTCATCTCACTCTATTTTTCTCTCTCTATATTTATCTCATTATCACTCCTCTCTGCCTCTCTCCATCTCTCTATTATACTATTGGACACACATTTTGGTATATATATCACTCAATCTTTCTCTATCCCTATAGCCCTTCATGTTTCTACATCTATATATCACACTTTATCTCTATCTTCATCTTTCTAGTTCTCCTCTCATTATTTCCTTATGTTTTCTCTCTATATATTTATCTCTACCATCTTTGTCTACCCTTTTCTCCTTTTTCTTTATCTATCCCTTTTCTTCTCTACATATCCCTCTCCTCCATATCAACCTCCACATCTATATGTCTTCCTCTCTATCTTATCTCCTTACCTCTTTCTCTTTCATTTTTTCCCATTCTATATCTCCATTTTGTTTTACGCTATTTGGTTTCTTGATATCTTAGAATATTTATTCAATATAACATCTTTATCTTAAAATGTTACTTTAATTTGCAGTGTTGTGATGGATCAATTATGTTGGAAGACACTCCAAACTTTTTTGGAGAAAATGGCAGGTCCTAATAACAATTATGTGAGAGGATTTGACATGATATACAATGTCAAGACTCAACTATCAATATTTTAGCCATTGTTTCTTGTGATTTAGTTGTTGAAGTAGCTAATTTCCCCCTCTAATAAGTTTACCTTGTCAAACTATTTTAAATTGTTATAATTATTGTAGGGTAGATTAAAGAAAAATAATAGTAAAGTTAGTATTAATATGGGGGAACTTGATAAAAAATATTATTGATGTTAAAGTTGATGGAAGAGACACAATATTAGTACTGGGATAACTTTGCAGATCAATGGTTCCTATCATTGCAGAAGCCTAACGACCATTGAAGGTTCGTTGGCCGTTAGATTCTCCTTTTTGTTGTAGTTGAAGCTAGCTAGTAAGTACTCACACATAATATGACTAGTACTGTCGTTGACTGAAGTTTTGTATATGTGTTCACCTTTGTATGTGCACACATTTTTATCAATATGATGACCTTCACCACCACCTCGTCCAGGGAAGTTTCTTTGTTGAGATCTAGAGTAGTGGGATTGAGGAATTTATTCTCTAGAGTTGTGGTATTGTTAGATTTTGTCTCAGATTCGGAATTGTATCTGGTTCTAGCCTTGCTGGACTCTAGTGATTTAGAGTTTCTAGAAGATCGGTGTGCACATCTTAAGATTTTTTTCCCTTTCACCAGCTCTCCCAATGACAAAATAGATCTGATATACCTCATCAGATTCATGTATTTGTAGATGTTGTAATTTAGGGATTTTGATTTCTTGATTTTTATTCCTTTCTTTAATCATCATCTGAACCCATCTCCTTCTAACAGTTCTTCGAGGGATGTCATGATTTGCAATACCTATTTTTCCTTGGCAATTGAAATCTTAAGGCTTGTATAGTAGTTGCAAAAAAGGAGTTTATTTTAGATAATTGGCAGGGTTTGTGAAGTTCCAACAAAATGGAGCTGGTAACTCATCGACGAGTACAATAAATAGTCTACAAGTGCAAATAAGTGCTTTACTCTTTAAAGTGGTTTTGGAGCACCAGGTATGGACGGTCTTAGACAATACCTCAGTCTTTTCCATCTCATCATTCACTTGGTACACCAATTAATTTTAGTAAAATAAGAAGATGCCTATGGGAATCACACATACAAGCAATTGTTTATATTGTTTGAAACTGACATGTCAAGTCATTTGTCACTTCTGACATCAATTTTTTAGAGAGTAGACAAAATTGACAGACTTATTGGTTGGAGCATAGACCACGAGAAATAATCCACCTGCTCCTCCACGTCATGTCCCAAATGATGGAGGAAGGCATCGACAGTTAGGAAGCTCTCAATAGCAGTCACTCCCCTTTTCATCAATAGGAACCGTAGATCTTAAAATACAGGCCGAGGCTTTCCAAGATGGAAATGCCTTCGACATAAATATCTAGTATTCTTATATATATAATTTATATTATATTTTATTATTAAATATATATTCAAAATTGATATACATATATCATATTATATATTGATATATATTATATTATATTAAATTATATTATAATAATACACAATATATTATCATGTAATGTATTAATATATATTTAATATATCTATTTGATAAAATATATATTAAATATATATAATATTTATATAAGATCAAATATTTATATTATGATTCTTATTCAACTAAATATATTTATAGTTACATATATTAACCTATATATATTTTTATATTAATAATTAATTTTATCAATTTAATTATTATTATAATCATGTGTGTTATTTTATTATCATTCATTTATTAATTTTATTTTTTTATTTTTTTATTTTCAATTTTTTTTAGAATGAATTTAGAATAACTGAGAGGGGAGGGGTGAATCAGTTATCCTCAGGTCTAGATGTAGCAAATAAAAACTTTCTGTATTTCAGATCTACTCAGCAACAGTAGCATAAATCAACAACTTTAATCATGAAGTTTACTGTCAATTGAAATTAGCTTGTAGTAACATAACAGTAAAGCAAACCATAAGAATTCACACAAGTTGACACAAGTATTTAATGTGGAAACCCAATATGGAAAAAACCACCAGTAACATGCTACCAAGTTTTCACTCTTCAGAAGTGATGCCCTGTGAGGAGCCAACCCTGTTAAAGGTTACAATAACACACTGCTAGGTGTGACCTGGTTAAAGGATTTAATCACCCTGTCAGGAGTGGCCTTGTTAGAGGACTTAGAACATTCCAATCTGAATGTCACCTTGTTAGAGGATTTATACAAATGACTATTAAGTCAACCTTGTTAAAGGATTTAATTGATACAATGGTAAGAAAGTAATCAATAGTTGTGATCTAGTACATACAACTTACTTTGCAAATTCAGATCCAATTACAACTCTGATGTTAACTTACTAGATAGCCTGCATTGTCATTTCAACCTTCTGATCTGCTTGGAAATCCGTCAAGCAATCACACATGCAACTTTCTGCTTCTTCCTTTTGCCTTCTCTGCTAGATCATGCCAAATAGTAAATCAACTACGCAAACATTTTGCATACACATACATTCATCCACACAAAATGAATAACCCCTTAAGGTTATCATATACCTCTCTATCTAGGTCAGATAAATCTTTTGTCACTTAAACAAGATTATAGATCTTAGGTTAGGTCAGATCCAATGACTCATTCCATCTTTGCATTACATTTACTTCTCCAAAGTAGCCTCTAATTAAATCTTGAAACCATGCATTAGTTATGGTTACCCATACATTAAATGACATGGATCAATCTTTAATTAATATTACATATCCCAATAAAATTAACTAAGTCAGCCAGAGATCTCAAATCTCATCATTAATCCAATTACTGTAACTCGGCCAACATCACTATTTTCACTCGGAAATTTCAATGGTGCTCAGCATTGAGCAAATTTTGCTCGTCACAAGCAACTTTACTCTGCACAAGCAACTTTTCTCGTCATAAGCAACTTTGCTCGGCACAAGCCAAACTTGCTCGACACTGAACAACCAAAAAACTATCTTTGAAAGATAAACAACTAATTACTTTGCCAGAGTGCCAACTGATCAAGTACCCTTTTATTTTCCTTAACTCAACCATTCACTTGGTCTTCTTGTTAAATATTATTCATCAAAAATAGATATGGTACTCAAACAGATAACAATAGTCTCACCAGTAAAGGTTTGACATCAATGACAAAAATAACAATTGCTTGCATTGTCACTTTCCAACAATCTCCCTCTTTGGCATTAATGGCAACACAAGATATTAAAACAATGATTTAACAAGCATAGTTACCAACCAATCCCAAAATTCACCTGTGTTCCTTGATATGAATGAATTTTCATTAATGTCTTTAGCTTCATTCTGATCCTTATCTATAAAACATTTCTCCCTCTATGTCTATAATCACACGGTAATCATCTGTGTCTAATCATCTATAGACTCCCTCTGAGTAGATAATCACTTCAATGTTTTTAGTAGTAACTTTTGCCTCTATGTAATCTTTCCCTCTTTGTAATTTCTCTTTCTCGGCAATCTTCTTCCTCAACTTCTTCCTCTATATAGGTAATCTCTCCATCTTTGACAACAATGCCAAAGACATCAATATCTTTATCATGTAGATCTTCAGTATCATGTTGATCCTGTCATCTTTAGTATGACTGATTTGTCTTTTCTATCCTTGTTCATCTTCACAACTTTAGCCAGCATCCTAAAGTGTGACTTACTGTGCATCAATGTGTCAAATTTTTTGAATGAAATATTTGATGCAACAGTTCCATACAGAACTTAATTAGCCTTAGTGAGGGGAATCACCCCTAATTTACCTTGTAGATACTCATGAGCATCCTTGGGTAGTGCTTTTGTGAATATGTCTGCTAATTGTTCTTTAGTGTTCACATAATTCAGTCTCACTTCTTTACTCTGAACTAGCTCCCTCAAGTAATGATACTTGATAGCTATATGCTTTGTCTTTGAGTGCACAGGATTTTTAGAAATATTAATAGCACTTGTGTTATCACAATATATGACAACTGGGTCGGTGATTTCTTCCTTCATACCTTTCAGTAGTATCTTCAACCACACAATGTTAGAACAGTTAACTGATGCTGCCACATTCTCGGCTTCAGTTGTAGATTGTGAGGTGCAGTTCTATTTCTTGCTTGTCTAGGAGATCAATCTCTTTCCTAAAATAAATGCTCCACTAGTAACTCTTTTCCTGTCATCAACATTTCCAGCCCAGTCAGAGTTAGTGTAAACTTTGAGTTCAAAATTGTCATTCTTTTTGTAGTATGGACCATAGTCATCAGTTCCTTTCAAATATCTTAGAATCCTTTTGACTGCCATCATGTGAGTTTCCTTGGGATTGGCAAAAAACCTTGAAACAATCCCAATAGCTAGAGCAATGTGAGGTCTACTGTGTACAACATATTGTAGTTTTCCAATCATTAACCAGTAGAGTGTTTGGTTCACTTGTTTTGTGTCATCATATTTTGTCAACTTTTTTCTAGTAGCCATGGGTGTACTCACTGGTTTGGACTCTTCCATTCCAAAAGTTTTTAGTATCTCTTTGATATATTTAGATTGAGTGATATAGATACCATACTTCATTCGATAAATTTGTAAGCCAACAAAGAATTTTATTTCACCAAACATAGACATCTCAAACTTAGTTTGCATCTCTGTTGCAAATTTATGACATAACACATCTTGTCCACTAAATATGATGTCATCTACAAAAAATTCAGCTAATAATGTACCTTTTCTTTGCTCTATCTTCAAGTACAGGTTATTGTTGTCATTGGTTCTTGCAAATCCAATCTTGATCAGATAATTGTGCAATCTCTAATACCATGCTCTTAGCACTTGCTTCAATCCATATAATGCTTTGTGCAATCTGCAAACCATATCCCTTTTGTTTGGGTCTACAAAACCATCAGCTTTCTCAATATACACTTCTTCTTCCAAGATTCCATTGAGAAATGCAGATTT
>MU226606.1:8815324-8831586 GCA_018584345.1 Thuja plicata
AGGTCTTATTAAATTTAATCTTGGTTTAGAAGAATATTAGAAATGTGGGGAAATAAATAAATTTAAAATTTATTTAAAAGGGGATTTATGGAGGGTAATGTATTTAATAAGATTTAATACATTAAAAAGGGATAGTATTTAAATTAAATTAAAATACTTAGGAGCATGAATCGTATTTTAATTAAATAAATTTAATTAAATAGATAGAAGAATATAACAAATATAATTAATTATAATGTTATGGGAATATTAATTAAATTAATATAAGGACGATTTTAGACGTCTACAATTCCCACCTTCATACATAACCAATATGGTAAAGATAAAATGTGTGTGCTCTTGAATCTTAAGGATATCTAAGATTTCTATGAGAAAAAATGGATAAATATAGCTTAGAGATATACTCAAATGTGTTAGACTAAGACCCTATATGAAAATGTAATCAAATTTTCTTGAAAATAGATAATTGAGTTTAGAAATGAAGCTTAAATGTATTGATCTAATGATAACAAGAAAAAATAATCAACACAAAAGGTATAGTACAAAATAATCATTAGTCGATGATCTCCTAGTAATCTTCATAATCCTTTGAAAGCCTCATGTTGATGATGAAATTTGTGATGCTCAATATAAAAAAAATGCTCTTTGGATCTTGATACTTACTAATTTTGTCTTGATTTGTAGATTTTTACTTGATGGGATGTCTTCCAATTGTGGAGCCAGCCTTGAAATTTCTTTCATCTTACCAAAATAAACTAAGATACTTTCTTTTATACCTTATCAGATGATAAAATCTAAAGAAACCAATGAGATCTTATAATTCCTACTGTAATCAAGTGATTTTTATATGGTTCTAATTTTGGGCCAAACCTCAGGGAATAGGTCACCCTGGTCAACCTATTCCCAAGAATAGGATGAATTGGTCAACCTATTCCCTTTAATTAGGCTTAAGATTCAAATTATATGTCCCTATCAAGGAGGGGATGTTGGATTCCAAGGGAGATTAAAATGCGGGGTCAGGATGAAACACAAAAGGCCACACACGGAAACATAGGGTCTATGCGATCAATAAATTATTGAACTGATGAAATAATTAAGGGGCGCACCTAGAAATAGGGACCCACATTTTTTTTAATGGAATTGAGTTATTAAAGGACCCATATTTTAAATTATGTATTAATTAAGTGAAAGATGAAGTCCAAAATGCATACTAGGATGAAACACACTAAGGTGAGTGCTAAAAATCATGAAATTACACACACATATAAGGTACTTACAATTTACACCAATAATCAGGTGAATACCTTTCACATGGTTGTATATGCCTTGTATACCTTCAAACAAATTGAGTTGGAGCTTCTTCCTCCTTTGAATATTCAGACCCATATGAGCTCGCTTCAACTTCTTGTCTATCTAAGGGCCTTGATTCAATTTTCTCAAGCTTAGAAGGTAGTTGAACCACATCTTCCTTTATGGTTTGTTTTGGATAAAATGTAACAAAAGGAGGTTTATCTTCTCTAAAAATAATACTTCTATGATGTATCACCTATTGTGTAACATGGTCTCAAAGTTTATATCTTTCCACACCAAAACTATATCTAATTAAGACACATTTCATAACCTTGTGCTCCAATATTTTTCACTTTTCATTCGACACATATGCATATATCATGCCCAAAAAAAAATTAAGATGTCTCAATGAATTTTTATACCCTAACAATTCTTTCATAGTCATTTTATCAATAAGAGTTGATGTAGGGGACCTATTAAATAAGTATTAAGTAGTAGAAATAACTTCACCCCAATACCTTTGTCCTAGGCCAACACCACTCAACATGCTCTTGGCCTTGTCCATCAACATCATAATCATCCTTTTTACAACTCCATTTTTTTGTGGAGAATTCAAAGTTTTCTTCTATCCATGAATGCCAGAATCCTTACAAAATAATTAAAAATCATTAAAGTAAAATTCAATGCCATTATACGTCCTCCAACATTTTAGTTTTCTTTCCAGTCTAGAATTCAATAATTTCTCTAAATTATTTAAATCAACTAAAAAATCATATTTACTCTTTATAAAATGTATCCAATTCCTTTTTCTATAATCATCAATAAATGAAATATAATATTTCGATTTTTCAATGGAGGGAACATCTACGTGACCAAACACGTTAGATAGAATAAGATCCAACACACCACAATATTTATGAGAACTCAAGTAAAATTGAACATGGTTTTTTTTTCCATAAATGTAATTCTCACAAAAATAAAATTCAAGATTACAATCATTCAAACATTCAATAATATTTTAAGTTCCTTAGACACTTCTCTCCAATGTGACCAAGTCTCTAGTGACATAACATTATCTTGTCTGGAGGTAGCTTTGATTCGCCAAATTCAAAAAGTTGCCCAATATTTATTCAAAAATATATCAAAATATACTTGTAGAGAAAGATTCGCACAAGAGTATCACCAACCAGAGATCCAGATGTAACTAAATATTTATAAGAGTCTTACACACATACCCTCCATATCGCACACCTTATATATAGGAGATACAATACATGAAATTGTCAAATAGTATTAAAAAATCATGAGCTAAAAGAAACTTATAAAATGACACCCATCTAATCTTGAATAAACAATTCCCTAGGATGTATCAAAAAAAACATCAATGCTTGTAAATTTGTTTCATTTATTCTATTTTCTCATCAATCCAATAGGAAAAGTAGAAATATGTGTCATTTCTTCTAGTTCCTCATATGAAGACTAAACAATAAAATTTCTTTCCTTTTTAATTTTTTACCTTGCAGAGTTTCTTCTCCATTTGACTAAGATTCTTGTGATTCTAGATTTTGTAGGTCTTCCTCAATTAGTTTTCTTCTAGTAGCTCTATTATTGATTCATTTGTGGGGGGGGAGGAGGTGGTTTCCTTTTTCCTTTTAATTGATTTCTTCAACTTCCAGAGGTAACATTTCCTTAAGAAGAGTATGCTTCATTCTTAATTTTGATGATGATGTTTTTTTTTGTTTCCCCAGAGGACACAAAAATCATAGGGGTAGAGGTGGTCCTTCTTAACCTTATGGTAGATACAATATACCGACTTCCTTCTTCACTTCATCAATCTTTTTTTGTGACATGCCTAATGATAAAAATAATTTCTCAATTATATTCTAAACCTTTTTTCACCTCAGGCCTCATAAGTTTTTAATGTACCTTTAAACTCTTTTCCTCATAAGTTCTTTCTCTTTCATTTATGATGTCTATGCGAATAGCCAAAAACATTGTTGCTAGACTCTCTATAATATCTTTTGTAACCTCATATCCCAAAGAAAGAACACACACAGTTCTAGATTCAAATGCTTCTATAATGCAGTTGTCTAAATTCATGAGAATGGTGAGACCATTATTGTATCTTTCCACAACCAATTTAGGGATTCTCTCCCTCTAAATGCATCTGGTGTTGAAAGAGAGTGAACAATGAAAAAAAACTTCATCTTTGGTATTTTTGTCCTTGAATCTTCTAAATTGATCTCAAATTTGATGTTCTATAGGCCTATTTTAGCTCAATTTAATTCTTTCAGTACCCAAAAATTCTTTCATTAAGTAAAATAGAATACATAGGGTTAGGTTTTTGTATTTAAATTCTTGCCTCCTATCTTTTTCTCTTTATGTTTCCAAAAATTATTCCCTTAGAGTTCACACAAATTGTGGATTTTATTCTTTACTATCATTTCATATGCTACATTAATCATTGTTATTGTTACCGAGTTTTCCCTTTTTGTGAAATATATCTTATTTCTAATCCTCACCAAAGCATACTTGACTATACGGTTTACAATTATGCTCACAGTAATAGATCTCCTTTCAGGTGTTGTATTGGTCATTTTTTCAACTTCCTTATTTTTCACTACGTTAAGATTGGGAACCAATCTGATTTCCCATAAACCAGTAACTTTTCTTATCACTTCATTGGTAATAACACATTGTTGGTCTAACGAGAAAAAGAACATCATGAACTCTACTCATTTCTATTCTGAACCATTTTTTATCATAAAAAATTAGGAAAATCATTACACATTGTTAATTTCTTCACAATTAGACTACCAAAATTAGGTTTTAGTTGCATTTTATCATCCACTAATTCATTTTGTCATATGTCCAATAATCTAACATGATAGAAATATTCCACCTTTACATGGGCGTTGTTGGAATTATATGATGTGCCTAGTCACTGAGAGGGGGGGGCGGGGGGGTGAATCAGGAATCAATAAAACTTAAACCTTTCAATCCATAATTAGATTTGCTTATTTGTTTTCATACATATAACTTTGAAAGTAAAGAATCATAGAGAACACATAACACAATATTTGGTTATCAAGAAACCTTCCAAAAGAAAGTAAAACTGGGGTGGGGATGATACCCACAAGTTTTAGTATTGCAGTATAAATTTAGCATGTTATAGATTACAATGACCACTTCTAATGGTCTGCCCTATTAGGAGCACAAAAAGGACTGTTAGGTCTATCTTGTTAAAGGATTTTGTACAATACAATAAGTAATGCAACTCAGTTAAGAGATTCAAAGAAAGGACTGTTAGGTCCACCTTGTTAAAGGATTTTTCTGATCCACCTATGAGAATGAACTAGTTGATGATCTTCTTTGTGCAACTGTGATTGCTGAATAAGATCCTTTGAATATAAATGATCACTTGAATGTGATAGATAAGACTTTGTTGTCCTGAACACTTTTGCAATTAACTCAAACTACCATTTGCATGCCTTATGCATACATATCATATATAGTGCATCTTTTCTAATCATGTAATGGATAAAACTAACTTACATATATATATTTATCCAACAAATAAATCTGTAATCCATCTTGCAATAAACAAAAATTATATTGAACAATATATGCAAAGTCGGCTTCAAACTGTCACTCAGGTCCAAATGATGACTCAAGTGATGAACTATCACTGAAGCGATACTGAACACTGAGGAAATATTGTATACTCGGTTAACATTGTATACTTAGGTAACACTGAATGACTAAGTGTTTTGACACTAATTGACAATATGTCTTTCCATAAGGTCTATAGGCGTATGTCGTGATATCCTCAATTGGTAAAACGCAATATGGAATACTTTATAGTGCACTCATAGGATCAATTTGCATTGATTTGTTAGTGTATCATTTGAATTTAGGATGGGGATGATCTTCAATATTGATGATGTTTAGATTATCCATGGAGAAAGAAAAAAAAGAAACAGATTTACAATAATGAGAAAGGTGAGACCATTCTTGTATCTAGAAAGTACAGGCCATAAATCTCCCCTTTTAAGATTCACTCAATATGTACAAGTTATAAATGCTTAGGAAAAAAACTGCTAAATGAAGTGTCTTCCACAAATCATCCCAAGATTTTATATTCTTCCACAATTTTAATTGTTCAAATTTTTATACCATTTCCATCTCATATCCAAATTTTAGTATGTTGTGAGACAACATGTCATATTTTAGAAAGGAACAAACATATTTCCTTTTAGCTCCTCCTAAGTCAAAGCCTATGTAACTTAATTTTGAAGGAATTATCTGCACCAAAGTCAAGTAAAAAATCATCTTATTTCTTTCTCCAAATTCTCTTCATTTCCATTTTGACTTCTTTGACATTACTTTCTTTTTTGTTTCACTAGTCCTTGCCCAAATCATTTTTCTTTAAATTTATGTTTCTAGAAAATTTAGCAATATGTCCATCTTTGTTGTATAGGTAACATTTAGTTTTTCTTCATTTTGACCTTCCTTTATTTGTTATAATTCTCCATTTGTCATCCTTATGCCCAAAAATATTGCAAATTTGATGATGACCATGGAATGGCCCATTTCTATTATTTGTGTGTTCACGTATGCATTGCCTATCCTTATGACCAAACTCCTCACATGTAAAGTATTGTCTAGAAAATGGTCTAACATTTTGATTTATTCTTCTCCTACACTATATTGCCTTGTTTCCAAATTTATTGAAGTAAAAACAATAACCATCAAAAAGTTGCTATTTTTGCTTTTCTAGAAGATTCTTTGCTTGATCTTTTTGACCCCGAGACACATTTATTTCTTTGAAGTTTTCAATAGACGACATGGTCTTTGGATCTTCTGTTGTGCTATCATTTTCTTCATTCTTAGTTATATGATGGGAGCATTCACCAAACTCAAACCCTAAGCCTCTTTTATCTTTTGGAGTTTTATGTATGGTCGTCAATTCATCAATATTTGTGGAAGTCACTTTGAATTTGTATTCTTGATTCTTTATCTTTTCTAGAATTTACATAAGACGTTACTTCTTTCTCAATCTCTTTACATATTTTTTACTTACCCTCAAGGATCTTATTTAGGCATTCCTTTGTATTTTTTTTTCTTCAGATTGTTACTTCATATTGACTATCATGTTTTTTGCTTCCTTTTATTCTTCACAAACTTCCCTATCTCTCTCCTTGAATTTTTTGATTTGATCCTTTATTCTTGTGATGCATTCATTTTCTTCATTGATGTTTTCCTTGAGTTCTTTTTTTCATTTTCTAGATTTTCAAGGTCTTCTAGTGCTAATTTTAATTCACCATTCTTGTCAGCTTGTTTTTAATCTGTAAATACTTTTAGAGTGGATTTAGGTGTCATATGTTCAATCTCCAAGATCTCTTCAAAGCTATTAAGCTCAATCAAAGTACCTTTCTCTAATACCAATTGTTGAACATCTAATATACTCAGGAGGGGGTTGAATAAGTATATCCACAAAATTATTAATGCCCTTACATAACCATCCAAATAACATAATTATAAATTGAAAGTAGATAATAAAGTAAAGAACAAATACAACACATGCCACTAGTGTTTTATGTGGAAACCCCAAAATGGGTAAAACAACTAAGAGGATTAACTCTTAATATATGATAACTAGTCATAACGTATTATAGTGCGACACACTACTGAAGAACTCACTATCCTAAAAATGGCTCATTTCCAAAAGGGGGCTCACTTTCCTAAAGTACAAAAATTGAAATACTAGGATTACATCTTACATATGCATGAATTATAGTTCCAATAATGTTTAGTATATATAAATCCCATATTTCATCCAATTTTTGTCGCTACAAAACATTACCACATAGTATCCTTCTTTTTTCAAAACTTGTGCATTTGTTTTGATGTGGAGAGAGAGAGAGAGAGAGAGAGAGAGAGAGAGAGAGAGAGAGAGAGAGAGAGAGAGAGAGAGAGAGAGAGAGATGTCAGTCCAAAACTGAGCCAAAATGATAGGTCAACATCAAATAGGTTTACACACATTATCATGTAGTCCATTGTACACATATTTATTTACCCAAGCTGGCCCAACTAGATAATTTTGCAAAACATGAAATCATGAATATTAACCAATCCTTAACCTTTACCCAAAACAGTAAATCCTCAAACATCCCTATGTCAAAATATGGTCACATAAATCGATCTGCCTTATTTTTGGAAAATAGATTGTTTTCCAAAGCATCATTCCTAAGTCACCATTTCACCTTGGATGGAACTATCATATGTACTCTTGATTATACATATTAATCACTCATACAGTCATGTTACTATAACCTGGTGATCATACCATAGTATTCAAACATGTGCAAAGTGAAATTTAAACATTGTTTGTTATACTCTCGAAGGAAACTAATGACATCAATGACAACATTCCAAAATGGGGAAGGTCCTCAGCTACATACTGATTCTAGAAACACCAGTTTTGTCTACTCCTGATTTTTCTAACTTGATGTGACCTGAAGAGATGTATTCCTCTAGATTTTTTTCTAGATGTCAAACATGATTTCATCTATGTTCCTTCTTTCCATATATGTAACTATTGTTAGAACATTTGTTCTATGGTTTACTATTCATGTTAAAAATTCTTAATTTTACACCTTTGGCCCTAGATCTAGCATTCAATTTATATGTTTCAATATCATTTTAAACTTGTTCACAAGGACTACTAGACCAGCCATGTTTTCAATCCTTTTCAATTAGATTTGATGTTGAGCCATTTGGATCCACTTCCTTCAAGATAGTTCAAGTGGAAATAGGTTTATTTTTTAGTTTACATGCATAAGCTAGTAAAACCTATTTTTATACATTACACTCAGTTAATTCTCAGATCTACATTTGTTATTTTATGTTGAACATGTTAGGATTAGGTAATACTGAGAGGGGGGTTAATCAATATTACAACACTTAAAATAAACTTTAAACCAATTCCACATAAAACATAAGCATACTATAATCAAAATAACATAAGCAAATAACACAGAACTCATAACACCATTATTTGTTGTCAAGGAAACCCCAGACAAGGGAAAAACCCAGTGGGGATGGTACCCACAAGCATGCACTAAAGTATAGTGTCCCTGTTAGGAACTGAATATTACATATTAAATTTCCTTGTTAAAGGAATAAAAACCCTGTTAAAGGTATACAAGACCCTTTTAGGGGCCAATTGAGCTTACATCTCTTACAATAATACTTCTATTACAAATTATTCTTAGTCATGAACAAAACAAGCATCTTCAATACTTAGATAGTTCTAGTCATAGTTCTGCAATGATGTTTGTTAATCCTCTTCTCTTCCATTCACATTTCATACACATCACATATCCATCAATACATCCATCTTTGACATCTATATTTTCACTCTACAAAAGATCTCCATATATATATATATATATATATATATTTCATATCACCAAGTCGGCTCTCTTACCAAATATTACATAGTCGTCTCTCAATGCAAAATACAATTAATAAAGAAAACATTAAATAAATATTCAATGCTCTTACATAATTAAAATATAGATTATTCACAACCATAATCCTACTTATCTTGCTAGGAGTCCACGTCATACTCCCCAAATCATCACCTCAGTTCAACTACTTCGTATCACAGTTCTGCTACTGTCATGTCTTTAATTCTCTATAACTCTATATAATCATCACCAAAATCAAATAGATCTTAGATTTAGGTCATACATACTCCATAATATCTTCCTCTAATCTCAATTTTCATAACTCATTGATCTCGATCTTTGATACCCAAAAAACCTTTGTATTTGTGCTTCTATACTTAGTCGATTCTAGGATTGAATTACCAAAACTTAACTTCAAATCAATCGATCAATATGCCAAATGTATTTCCATAAATGAAAACCAAAAAGTGATGTAATGCATACAAAATTGATCACTTTCCAACAATCTCTGCCTTTGGCTTTGATGGCAACACTTAACAAAAAAATGACTAAGTGTTCCAATAAAAAAGAAAAACTGTCTCTTCTTCGTTTCTTCTTCTTCTCTCTTCTCATTTTACTTCTCTCTTTTTTATTTTCATTTTTTTTCTTCTCTCTTCTCCCCCTTTGACAATAATGACAAAGGTGCATAAAAAGTAAATACAACTAATGCTTGCTCACAATTATCAGAATATCTTGAAAATAATCTTCCAAGATCTTCACTTGTGCACTCCTTGACTTAACCAATAGCTGACTAACATGAATTAGCCCATTTAGTGCATATGATGTTGTCTCTGCTACTTTCAACTCTATGGGCATAGAGTTTTTCAATTATTCTAGAGTCTTCTTTATGTCAGATGAGTGAGTTTTAAGAATTGATAGCTTAGGAGTGATTAAACTCTTCAGCAAACCAAACCTTGTCATGACTCTCCCTTTCTCTATATCTAACACATTCATCTTATCCAAAATCCTTGTTACTTCTTTGTCCATTTCCATCACAGATTGTGAGGAGGTCTCACAAATGTCCATTATAATGTTCAAGGTTTCCCTATCCTTAGCAATAATGTCTTCAATGTTCTGAACATGTCTGATAGGGTTTCTACTCCATTTCTTTCTTGGAACAATTGCCTCAAAACATACACAGTCTATCTCAACCATAAAACATATTGCATCCTTATACTTCTCAACTAGGTCATTGAGAATCCTGTATCTTGGTTTCATTTTCCTCTGAATAATTTTAATCATACCAAATAGTTCTCCATCAACCCATGTGTTGTTCTGCCTTTTGTAACTCTGTGAAATCTGAATGCAAGTAGGTATCCCTTTTCTCCAACCACTAGGGTTCCTTCCTAGAAATATATGCTCAATATGAATGTACACATACACTAGTAGTGAACCAAATCTGAAGGTTTTGGATTTATCTTTCTTTATCAACTTCACATTCTCAAAAAATTATTGTGCCAATACTTCACATAGGTTATACTTAGTATTTTCTTTCACCATTCTGTAGGCCATCATAATAACTCCAGCAAATAATGAATTAGGTCTACTACTATAATATAATTTTTAACCAAGTATCATCAAAATCAATCTCACATCCTATAGATAAATGTCATTCACTGTCATAGCTTGCCTATCCCATTTTGAGTGTATTAGGGTTTCAACTTGCTTCTTAACATGTTTCTCTGCTACAGGGATGATTCTAGTATTATCTAGTCCAGTAATCTCATGTATCAATCGACTGCAAATTTTCATAGGTTGTTCACCTATCCAAATAAAATGATCATGAACTCTACTTAGCAATATCTTAAACCATTCATCTTCCCTAATTCATAAAAGTCTAGAATTTGCATAATGTTTAACTCAGCTACATGTTTGAACTCATCTATCATTATGACATTATTAGTCATGTACTCCATTTTAGTAGAAATGTCATCAATAACTAGTATGTCATACTTGCAATGAATATATGCCCTAATCTCTTCAACACGCAAAACACCATACGGTGTCTGGGAAAATGCTTCTTCAGGATCTTCCTCACATGACTTAAAAGGACCTTTCTTAAATTTGTACCTACATCTATCCCACAACATCATATATCATAGGTGCATCCATGGTTTCTATAGATGTAAATGATGTAAATACCTTTTACATGCTGAATTCTAAGTATATTCTTTGATCGATCACGCCAAGTAGTCGCTAGATAGTCTGAATGTCTCTACTCTCTGATCTCCTTAGGTCATTGATGTTCAAATGGTAAGGAAATAGATAGCCATTAGGTGCTTTATACAATGTTAAGTTATTAAAATCTTGCATTACCCAATGTTGTCCAGTAAAAATCTTGCAATCATAATATGTGCAACGTCCGATGTTGTGCTCTTAAATATAAGTTCCATGATGTTGTCCACTATCACACCTAAGCTCACTAGAGCTCACTTCTCAAAATTAGGGGCAAGATATATTACGATATCTTCATTCAATGCTCCCCCTAAGGCCATGATCAGCCAATTAGGTTGTTTCTTCTTTGTTAACATCATCTGAAGATCTAGTAACATCTACTATCTCTCCTTGAACCAATATCTCACTTGTCTCTTTGATTTTACATATCTTACCACTGTTGTTATCCTCTGCTTTCTTGAAACAACTCTCAAAATCACTCTTTAGTTTTGAAACACTCTTACTAGTATCATTTTCATTCTTCTGTGTATTCCTAGGAGGTGGTACTCTTATTTTATTCACTCCATTATACCTACAAAACTTTGCTATATTTCCTTGATTATTGCATTTGTAACATATAGGAAGTCTTTTGTCTTGATTTACTTGCAACTTACAAAACTTCACAATGTGTCCAATGTTATTACATCTGTAACATGTAGGTTTCACTATATGTTCTCCTCTATTGTCTTTTTTATATCCAGATTGATTGAGTTTCCTACATTCTTCTTTCTTGTGCCCATATGCATTACACTTAAAACAATAACTAGGAAAAGTTTTAAAAGGGGCATTACCTGTGCAATCTCTTTTCATGTGTCCAAAATTGTTACAACCAAAACATCTACCTCTGAAAGGACTGATCTTCTCTTTAGGTTATTCAAGAGTAGGTTTTTCTTTATCAATATTTGTATCATGTTTCTCTTCATGATTCTTAGAACATTCAGTTTCATTGAAACCAACACCAGTTATATCACCTTTAGGTTTCTGTCTGTCTCTTTGTTCATCAATCAAGTCACTACTCATGTGAAGTTTCTCAATGTGTTTCTTTGTCTCAACAAGGT
The DNA here is from genome assembly GCA_018584345.1 of Thuja plicata. NCBI lineage: Eukaryota > Viridiplantae > Streptophyta > Pinopsida > Cupressales > Cupressaceae > Thuja > Thuja plicata. The sequence continues at coordinate 8,827,401 of MU226606.1, forward strand.
CACCCTTTATGATCTAAATATATTTCTCCAATTCTAGATACTTTTTCTTGTAATGTTCAGCCTCATTATTCATTTGTTCCATCAAAACATTTGCATTTTTCAAAGCTTCCTCAATCTTGTTTTTAGCATCTTTTACTTGTTGAATCTCTTTAGTCATAGCTTCATTCTCAATCTTCAAAGTGTCATTATCTTGTTCAGGTTTATTTATCTTATCTGAATTATCATTATCTGAACCTTCCTTTATCTCAACCACAAGGTCTCATCTTTGATTTCTGGAAAGTTCAAGTTGGTCTTTTAGTTTCTTGATGAATCCATCTGCTCTCCTTAATTTGAAGCTCAAGTCACCATTTTCTATTTTTTCTTTATTAAGGTCTTCAAGTGCAGCTTCAAAGTTCTCCTGCAATTATCTAAATCCATTTTGATCTCCTTTAAGCTTTTAAGCTTTCTCTCCAAGGGCCAAAATCTCTGATACTAATTGTTAGGATTAGGTAATACTGAGAGGGGGGTGAATCAATATTACAACACTTAAAATAAAATTTAAACCAATTCCACATATATAAACCATAAGCATAATGTTATAAAAAAGGGACATAATAAAATAACACATAACTCATAACACCATTATTTTTTGTCGAGGAAACCCTGGCCAATAGAAAGCCCTGGTTGGGATGGTACCCACAAACATGCACTAAAGTATAGTGTCCCTATTAGGAGACCTAGTCCTGTTAGGAGCTAAATATTACATAGTAAATTTCCTTGTTAAAGGAATAAAAACCATGTTAAAGGTATACAACACCATGTTAGGGGCCAACTAAGCTTACAACTGTTACTATAATACTTCTGTTACAAATTTTGCTCAATCATGAACAAAACAAGCATCTTCAATGCTTAGATAGTTCCAGTCATAGTTCTACAATGATCTATGTCAATCCTCTCCTCTACCATTTTCATCTCATACACATCACATATCCATCAATACATCCATCTCTCACATTTATATCTTCGCTCTACAAAAGATCTCCATATATATATATATATATATATATATATATATATATATATCTTTCATATCAAAAAGTCGGCTCTCTTACCAAATATTACATAGTCGGCTCTCATTGCAAAATACAATTAATAAATCAAACATTAAATACATAGTCAGAACTCTTACATAATAAAAATATAGATTAGCCACAACCATAATCTAACTTATCTTGCCAGGAGTCCACGTCATACTCCCCAAATCATCGCCTCAGTTCAACTACTCTATATCATTGTTTTGTTGTTGTCGTATGTCTTCAATTCTCTGTAACTCTCTGTAATCGTCACCAAAATCAAATCAATCTTAGATGTAGTTCATACATACTGCATAATATCTTCCTCTAAGCTCGCTCACCATAACTCATCGATCTCAATCTTTGATACCCATAATACATTTGTATTTCTACATCTGTACTTAGTCAATTCCAGGATTGAATTACCAAAACTTAACTTCAAATCAATCGATCAATATGCCAGATGTTTTCCCATAAATGAAAACCAAAAAGTTATGTAACACATACAAATTTGATCACTTTCCAATAGAACATTGTCAATTTTGCACCTTTTATCATATATTTTTACCATCACTTTCCAATCACATCCAAATCAGTCAAATCATATCAATCAATCATTTATGTCTAGGTCTCCCAGGGGTTTGTAGTTTGGCCTATTGATTTTACTCCAATGTAATTCATGGGATGGGGTTTGATTCCTACTTTGTGTTCTACTTTTAGATCTCATTTCCTACATTTCACTTATGTTGTTTTGATTTTATAGTTTACTTGTGTTGTGATTTTGTTGTTTTCATGTGATGTATTAAATAATATTAAATACCTTGATCTTGATAAAATATATTTAATGCTTCAAACCTAAAAATGATCAAATCTAAGCTAGATCTCCAAAATAATAAAGTTAAAGATAAAGATAAAGATAAAAAAAGATAGCTCTTCAACATGAAATAGAATCATAAGACGTAGCAAAAAATTCAAATGATCAAATGATAAATCAAAATAAAGGAGATCCAACCTAAACTTTTATAGATTTTAGTAAAGATATGGAAAGTTCCTCAAATATCAAATATGTTCTGCAAATCTTACGATATTTTCAAGTGTTTGGATTCTTTTGGAAAGAGACAACAACACGATATCTAAAACCATAAAAGATTAAAAAAAAAAAACTTCTCCTTTTTAACATTTATTACATGATTTGATGCAACATGAAAGAGAATACAAGGTGAAAGCACTCTTCTTATAGCTCAACTCAGATTTTTGTCCCCTTTTGGCTTCAACTGGTGAAGAAGGTTTAAACATTTAATAACATAAAGCACACCATAAATTCTACTCAAGTGGGAGTACCAATCATTTTATACAAAAGAAATGGTGGCAAAAAGGTTCAACCATAGGCTTTACAAGCTCAACTAGTGGTATCCTTTATATAGCACAATGGTTCCTTGAGGCATAAATGCATGACATGAAAGATAATAATGTAAAACAGTTCCACTTTCACTTCTCTAAGGTATAAATTTATTAGAGTCTTAGCACAAATTGAAAATTTTATACTTTCAAGAGGTGTTTCTTTCTTATCACCCTCTTTGTTTGTACTCCACTGGAACATGGGAGTTGATTCTGTCCCCTATAGTGATTACTTCCCTAGGTAGGCCCCCTAGACAGAAAAATAAAAATCACTTATTTTTGGAGAACTCAAGTTCACCAATAGGATGTGAGAAGAGATCATACATAAGCAGATCTTGAGGATTAAAATACAAAGGGGTATTTATTTTTAATCCCAAATCTAAATGTCTATGATCAATTTAAAGCTCACTTTCAATATGTGAAAGACACACCAAGCAAGATGTTCTAAAGCAAGAATTCATTGTATAGTCAATATAAAAGAATATGATCACTTTAAAAATATAAATGAGAGGGTTTATAACAAGTGCACCTAGATTTAACTCTTTCCAACTGTTCTTGAAACCCCTTGTTCCCAGATGATGATCTCCAAGCTAGCTTTTTCAACTTCAAATCAAGTATGTAAACTCGCAACAAACATGATAGTCCAATGAAAAGAAATGTATTAAATAAATTGATTCCTTATGATGTTAGAACTTATAATAGAACTCTTCAAGGATGATGAAATAATCTTATTATACAATAATATATGTTTGAATGAACTATAAGTTCGTGACAAGATTACAATTTCATTTTTTTTTTGTTTTTGACCAAGACAAACAAGATCTGATTTTTTACAATATGTTCAACCCCAAAAATAAAAATGCACAGAACATACCATTATTTCTTTCCAAAAATGTAAAAACATTTAGAAAACTTCCTTAATTTATGCCTTGAAAGTGGATTTGTGAAATAAAACCTTAATTTTCAAATATCTAATTTTGTATTAATAATTTTATGTTAAAATTAAAAATATAAAGACTAAACCCCCTCTAAAATTTTGAGTCCTTTCTACAAATATAATAATCTCCAAAAACAATTATTGATTTGCACTAATCATGATAACTCACTCAAAAATGATGATCGAAACCTAATATTTAGATTGTAGGCTCTTAATAATATCCTCACCTGTAGTAAAATAATTCTATAAAAATTCATAATTGTTTGAGAGACATGATGAAATCTTTGCAAACCCCAGGGATTTATCTTTACCTTTATCTGCATAAGGTTAGTCTTTATTTTTGTAACAAAACAAAAAGATAAGGTTTGGAAAATAATAAAATATATATTCAATAGGGGATGTTGGTCCCACCAAGCATGCCAAAATATGAATTATGTGATAATGTGAATCAAAATAATGAAAACAATACAATTCAAGATCCAAACTCATAATCTACACAAACACAAATTAAATCTATGATCTATAGATAAAATCAAATGATAAACAATAATACCATCACAAAGACCTTAAGAGACTCTATTGTTTGTTGATACTTTCTTGAATGATTGATATAGATTTATTGTCATATTTTGTATCATAACTTTCATATAATTATGATAACATGAATATTTGACGCTTGATTATGGATGTTAGCTCTTGATAGTGATAATGGATTCTTGATACTTGTGTTGGAAATACAATAATAGGAAAGCAAGATACTGAGAGGGGGGGGGGGGGGAATCAGATCTTCAAAATTAAA